>WHYT01013362.1:54586-64711 GCA_009806455.1 Tetrax tetrax | reverse complement strand
CGCCTCCTCTCCGACGTTCTGGTGTCCGCGGGGCCACTGGAGGCTGCGACACGCGAAAGCGGGCTCGCCAGTGCCACGCAGCAGGGCAGCACCGCCAGCCTGCCCCGCCCCGCATTTCCCGAGCAATCACGGGGAATCCTTCCCATCCTCGTTCCCCGTCCCCACGGACGGCCCCTGTCCCGGCGGTTTGCACCGGGGCACCCCCAGCCCGGACTCTCCCCGCAGAGGGATGGATGCGGGCACGGAGCGACCCCGCAACCCCCGCAACAGCACCCGGCCGGGCCCCCGGGCCGCTTCCCCGCCCCTCTCCCGGGCCCCTCTGCGGAAGAAGGGCGGGGGGGGGCGCGGCGGGACCCACCCTCCCCGGTGCGCATCCCCTGCCCCACGCCGAACGGCTGGTTCCCCGCCGCACCGCACCGCTCCGGTTACCGCGTCCCTTCGCTGCCCAGGGGCTCCGAGCCGACCGCTCCCCCGGCCCCCAAACCCCGACCCCACATTCACGGCCTGTCTGTGCCACTGCCCGCCATGGCGCACGCTCTCCGGGCACACAGGATGATGCCACGCAAAAAAAAAATTCTGGGGATGGAGATATGCGAGGCAAAGGTAAAATTGCCATTCCGGGGAAAGAGAAATTAAAAAAAAAAGCCTGCCAGTCTGAAAGGAGAGCAGACAATGTCACAGCCAGGAGTTATTTGTCACACGCTCGGGCGAGGGATGGAAGGAATTCCTGCGATAATGCTCGTCCCCGCTCGCCGCAGCTGCTGAGCCACCGACTGCTGCTGGCAGCACAAACTGGGGAAATGGGGCGGTGAGACCGGCTGCCCCTCGTCGGGTTGGCGGGGAACGATGTCTGAGTCCTGGGGGTGGAAGCATCTTTGAGAAGCAGAGAACCCAACGCTGGGAAGTGGGGCTGCTTGGGTTGGGGGGGTACAAAACTGGAGAAGATGAGGAAAGCAGCTAGCGTGGGGCAAGCGAGGGGTTTCTTATGCAGGGGGGCTCTACCCTCTAACCCCACACATCACCCCACTGGGCCCCCATCACCCCTGTACAGCCCACAGCAGGGTCACCCTGTGTCATCCGGTGACCTCGTGGGCCAGGCCAGGGGGACACAGCTGGGCCCAGCGCATGCAGAGGGCTGCGCCTGAAAAATCCCGTTTGTGACGTTAGAACACCAGCCTGGCGCGCCGCGCTGCAAAAGGATGGGCACGCTCAGGGCCAAGAGCTCATCCCGCGTTTTTCAAGCCATGTGGAATTACTAACATATGTGAAAATTAATGTTTACTAGCAGATGTGAAAATTACCATTTAGTTAGTGCTTTGAGAGGCTTCGGTGGCTCCCTGATACGAACAAACCTTCCCTCCCCAAAGCTTTTATTTGCTTAAAAGAACCTGATGCTCCCTTTTATTATTTTTTTCTTTACCAAAATATAAATGATTTCTTCTCTCAAGTCCCTGTGTCTGCGAGCTCTGAATAGCCCCACAAGCTCGTGGATGTCCTCCCCTCTGTGGCAGCAGGGTGGGTGTGAGCGGGCTCCCCCCGGGAGCAGGAGATGGAGATGCCAGCGCAGGGAGCCAGGGATTTGGTGCCAAGAGGAGGGAAAACTTCACAGGAATTCGATGCCAAGAGGGAAGGGGGGGGAACCCCTCCAAACCCCCACCTTCCACAACCACGATGCCCAGGCTCACTCCAAGGGCATTTTCCAGCTGTCTCTGCACACCCCTCTGGGTGCAGGGGTGCCATCCCTTTTTTTTGGGGGGGGGGTGAGCCCATGCCTGCAGCCATGAGTGGACACTTTGGGGGATGGGCTCTGTCCCCAGCCCCAGGGCTGCTCTGTCACCCCCTGAAGCAGCTGGGGTCTGATCCTGCTGCGACACTGGTGTGGCGAGGCCCACGTGGGTGACACAGGTGGAACATCAGGGCCGGCCCAGCCCCGTCCCACGCGGCCATCCCCGAGCTGGGGTTTGCCCCCTGCCCTTGCCCGGCTGTGAAATGCCGAGTCCCAACTTTCCACCCCGGCCTCTGCTGCTCACAGCTCCTGGGCTGCAGTTTTCCACCTTCGGCTCCAGCCGAGAGGCAAGCTTTGAGGCTGGGGTCATCCTGGTTTTCCTAGTCTCGTGCTTCCTAACGGAAAGCAACGCCATCCCCACACTGTGCATCTGTGCGAGGGGCAACGCCGAGTGACCCGGAGCCCTTCTCCGGGCCAACCCCTGGCAGAGGCAGTTGCTCCCTTGGGAAGACCCAGCTGCAGCTCCTCTCACCAAACAGCACCGCTGCTCACGTTGTGCACCCCAGCCTTGTCCCGGCTGACGATGAAGACGGAGCTTCCTGCGCTTTCCCAGGAGACCGGGAGATGCGGTGTTACGTTGGCGCAAGAACTGCTTGGCACCGGCTGTGCATCCACCATCAAATACACCCGCGCAGCTCTGCCCCGCGACTCGGCTGGGTCAGGATCGGTCGTCCCAGCGGGTGCTGGTGCCATCCCTCATGAAAGGGTCCTGGTGTGTGACGGAGATGCTGGAGGGTCTGGCAGTTGGTGATTAAGTTTCCTTCTCTCCCCACCCTCAAACCCCACGGGGCTGCCGTCAGTGGGGCTGGCCAGGGCCGGCACGTGCCGAAGTCACGGCTCCTGGGATTCAGGGTGCTTCCTGCCAGGCTGCGCCGCCTTGCACGGCGTGTTTTATATGCCTGCTCCTCTGATAAAAATAAATCTTTGTGTTTGCAGTTTGCTTTAAACTCCATCAAGGTGTCAGCTGCACTGACAGCTCCCTCTGAGAAACGACTTCAGGAGCTGCCAGCAAATTGCTCCCGGGTGAGCCCAGGCTCTCGCCCTCGGCAGGCGGCACGGGCAGGTCCCAGCGCAGCAGAGGGGACCCCGGCCGCCTGCAGCCCCCGCCTGCGCTGCCGCTGACTCTCAGTGTCACAAGACCCTCCTTTCTCTCCCGTCTGCACCCAAAGGTCGCTCACACAGTAACGCCCTTCAGCGCCCACGGGAGCCCTGGCCCCCACCAGCACAGCGCTGGCACAGCGCCGGTCGCAGCCACCACAGCCCCTCTGCCCCATCCCCTCCCCTGTCACTGCTGGCAGCAATTGGAGGTCCCTCCCTGGGGCCCAGGCACTGAGCCCCCATCTCCTCTGTCCAATGTCCTGCTCACACACCCATTCCTCCTCACCACACTGATGCTGCCCAAGGCTGGCTAACGCTACAGAGCCGCGGTTGGGTCAGACGTCGCTGGTGGCAGCCACCTCGTGAACGTGCGAGCTGCTTCGTTTGGCCTTTAGCTGGGTTCTCCCCGGCTGAGGGGCAGGCAGGGGCTTTCCTGCAGGCTGAGGACCCTCTGGAGCCGCTTGCCGAGACTCTGGCAGCGCCTGGAGATGCTCCGGACTGTGCCCAGCCCTGCAGAGCCTTTTTCCTCTTCTGGTGAAAACGCAAACAGAGCAGTGTCCTTGCGGTCGTCTCCTCCTGACACAGATCTCGCACGAATCTGGGCTGAATCCAAATGATCTTATCTGCGGTGGAGACCGAGGATTTCCCACTGCCTGCCATTTTCCACTGTTCAAACCAGAGGCAGCCCCGTGGGACGGGGGAGGCAAGGGGGTGAGGGGATGGGGCAGAACGGGGGGAAGCCCCCTTGCCGCCCCCCTCGCCCAGCTGCCCCAGTTTGGCAGAAGGGCTGAGCCCTGCTCTCTCCCTCCCACACAGAGGGACAACGGTCCCACCAAAAATCCAGCAAAACCCCTCCACGGCTGGCCTCTGCCGCTGGATCAGTCCCACCGGATACAGGTTTGGTGAAAATGGTTCGGGGCAGCCAACATGAGCGCAGCCAAGCTGTACAGCCCCCGCCACGCTCAAGGGGTCAGGCCTGGAAAAACGCAGCCTGAACAGCAGGCTTTTTTATTTTTTTTTTTTATCCCCCAACACGCCCATGAATGCTTTACCTTGTTGCTGGCGTCTCCAACCGGGAAGAGGTGCTGAGGCCACTGCATTCAGCAAAGTCACACCGCCAGCTCCCGACGTCACACAGCAAAATGACGGGGAAGAATAGGAAAAGGAAAAACCCCCCAAAACGCCTGCGAGTGACTGCCTGGAGGAGCTGCCCCCATGCATGTATGAGCAAAAGCACGGAGCACCCTGGCTGCTGGGGAAATCCTCCTCTTCCTCACTGCATACTGCTGCTTACACCGTCTGCCCTTCGCCAGGGAGGAGTTCCACTCCCATTCCCAGTCTGGACCTGGAAGTGTCCCAGTCCCCGCGAGGTTAGGACTGGGACTTGGTTACAAGACATCAGCTCTGCGTCACGCGTTTATTTAACATCCTTCTCCTTCACCGCATCCTCCCCCCAGGGATGCAACCTCTCCTACCGCGCCGCAGGGCCCACGCTGGCGGCTGCCCCACGGCCACCCCCTGGGACGCCGTTTCTGTCACCTCCCGCCCCGCACGCAGCGCGGACTGCGCCGACGCCTGCCGAAACCGCGATGGCTGGCCACAGAGCTCAGCGAGGGAGGGCTGGTGGCCAGATTCAAACCCAGCACTGCTGCAGGCACCGCTAACACCATGGCTGGAGGGGGAGAACCTGGGAGCAGCTTTACCGCAGAAACTTGTGGTCCCTCCTCTCAGCACGGCCACGCATAGATGGGTGCACCAGACCTTTGGTAAGAGCTAACCCACGAACACAAATTCTCCTTTTAAATCAGCAAATGTTTCTCTGGAATAAATCCAAACCAAGCAGAGGTTAACGCATTCCTGGGAAATACATTAAACGCAGCGCGCGCCCGTCCTCCTAATGGAGCCCGGTGACGCTGCATCTCGTCCTGGACCGCTTTGATAACCACTGGAAGCCGTAGCGGACTTCACATTCATTTGCTCAGTAACAGGCACTTAGGTCTGATGCACTTAACACGGGGAGAGCGCGGAATGAGTAACTCACGCCCCGCACGCCGGAGCCCGCCCAGCCAATTGGCGCAGGGCAGGGTGCGTCTTTTAAACCAGCGACTACCACCGCACCTTTCGCTGCGCAGGAAGCTGCTGGAGCCCTGATAAACACGATCGAACTCTTAAAATAAGAAATATCTGGTGATGCGGTTTCCGGGAAACGGTGCCTCAAACCAACCACAGCGACTGCCAGCAGAGAGAAGATTTCAGGTGCTTCTACAGAGCAGCGGTGGGCGTGGGGAAAGGAGGCTCAGCAAGCACGTGCGCAGAGCAGCGCTGCTTCCTTAAAAACGGGCAACACAGCACAGGCCCTTTGTGAACACGTTAATGGGCTGGGCTCGCTGCAAACCTGCACACGGTTCTTAATTGCCGCGAGCCTCGCACACCTACAGACCGGAGCAGGACGCTGCCCGCCCGGCTCGCGACAGCGGCAGCGATGCTCCGGTGCTGGCCAGGGCCCGCGTTTAAGAGGCGCATGGTGCTACCGGCGAGAAACCCCACCGGTTCCAGCGCCCTGTGTCTGGCTGAAGAGAAAGTTCTCCCGCGGCCGCGCTGCCCCGGCGCGAGCCGCCTGCCCAGCCCCGCGCCTGCGAGCTCCTGCGCTGTCTGTCGAGCAGCACTTCCCCTTTCATATATCACATTTTGCATTCTGAGCATGCGTCTCCTCTTCCATGCCATTTTTGTTTTCAGATAACCATTAGCTTAATTAATCAAGGAAAATGCATCATTTCTGATTGTCTGCTCTGCCAGCTAAGCCTGGGACAGCAGGAAAATGCTTCCCACCGAACCCCCCCTGCGCATCCCCCGGCCGGGGCTGGGGGTCACCTGCGCTCCAGCACCCTCGGCTGCCCCACACAGCCCCGCCGGCCCGCGGTGTCGATCAAAACCCTCGAGGTTCAGCACAGCCAACAGGCAACATGTCAACGTTCATCACAGCTCACCTACTTCCACTCACCCTCTGCGTGTGTACGACCCGATTTTGGGGTCCCGCGCAGACAGGTGAGGGTCACCGGCACTAAACACATTGCACGAGCATCCATCGGCTACGGAGCCCCAGCCGACGCGAGGGATGAACGCAGCTGCCGGCCTTGGCCTTGCCCACGCCGGCACGGTGCTGCCCACCCCTTGGGTCTTGCACACGGCAGGAGTGACGCGCCCACAGCCATGGGCAGCTCCAGCACAACTGCAGGGTCCGCCTGACCCAGACCAACTACTGCTCCTCACGGCTCGAGGCTCTTGTCCCGACACATTAACGCGCCATCACCAGTAAGATCAGGTAAGATCTTTTCCAGAAATCCACTTGAAGAAAAGCCCAAGACGAGGAAGGCTGGCAGCGGCGCCAGCTGGGCAAGCACCTGATCCAGAGGGCAGTGGCTGGGGGAGCGCGCTGCTCCGGGAACGCCCCAGGGAATCCCAGGGGAGCGTGGACAGGGCGCTGCATCTCAGCTGCGCACAGACAGGCTCCGTGGGCACGCTGCGAGGTCACCACCTTCGCGTGAGCCATTTTCTAAGGAATCAGCCCTGCGCTGTATTTCCAGTGGACTCCAGCAATTATTAATCTAGTTCTGAGATGCCTGCAGGCTTTTTTTGTGGAATTTGGACCATCCTGCTTTCTGGAGAAGTTCAACTCCTCGTCTAACCACGACCATCCCCAGCGCAGGGATAACACCAGAGGAGCAGGGCTGAGAACTGGCAGCCTTCCCTCCATGGCAGCCACCTTCCCAGCCCGCGTTCCCAGGAGCCGTCCAGCTTTCCCATCGCAGTCTGCAGAAGCCCAGCCCTGCCTCAGCGCCGCAGGGAGAGGGAAACACGGAAGCACCGGCTCCCAGGGCCTCGCGTGCCCACACCAGAAGCCAGGGTGCCCTCACGCGCTGCGGGCGGCACGCTCTCATCTGCGCTTTTGGGGGAACGCCAGAACCACATTCGACACGCCGTGTCTGGGAGCCGACCGTAACCTGCAAGTACCTGTGCCAGGGTCCCCAGCCGCAGCCTGCGCGGCAGGGACGCCGTCCGCGCGCAGTAACAAAGGCACTCCAACCCCGGTGGTTTTGGTAACGGTTTATAGTCCTTCGCGACGATCGCGGGATACATTTCTGCCCCCGTGACGCAGCCCTGGGACCAGGAAGGGCTCGCGCTCCACCTCCCAGCAGCCGGGCTTTGCAATCCGATCTACGCTAGCTGCAGAACACCAAATGCACTTTCAACATCTCCATTTAATATTTACATTCAAGCAATTAATAATTGGAAGCTTATAGTTTAGACATTTCTAATAGCAGCAATTTCTATAATAGCTTGTTTAGCTTTAGATAACGATTTTTTTTTTTGCACATAGAAACACCACATGTGTACAGTATCAAAAAATATATACCGGGGAGGGTCCTGCGGGCCGTAAGGAGGGCAAGGGGACGAGACTAACAAATGCTGAATGGTTAAAAAGGAAAACAGAAAATAGTAGTTTCATATAGTTTATAAGGTGATCTAGGGACTCCATAAATCTAGGCTTTATATTTCATTATATAAATACCTACAAATAAATATATTAGCGTGGCCGGAGGGCGACCAGCTTTCAGCTCAAACAATACATTTCAAGAACACCACGTACAAACGGGAGCAAGAATCACTCGACAAGTTAGCACTGTTAAAATATAATACTATAACTCTGAGTAACTGGCGGGTCCCGTCCTCGCCTCTCCCGGCCCTCGCAGGTCCAGGGCAGCCCCGATCGCGGGGCGAGGGCAGTGGCACGGGACACCCCGCATGGCAGGGGCAGCCGCCGTGCCCAGCCCCGTCCCGGTGTCCCCTCGGCGGAGAGGGCAGGCTGGGCCGCCGCGGCGCAGGCAGGGGGCACGCGGGCTCCAGGGAAGGGGCACCAGTACCTTAGAGGGAGGCGGTAGGGCCGGTGGCCCCAGGATGGGCAGGCAGCTCCCACGGGGAGCAGCCGCCGTCCCACCTCACACCGTCACGTACTCCTTGAAGGTCACGGTCAGGCAGTTTGCGGTCACGTCCGTGATAATTATATTCCCAAAGAAGGGCTTGAATTCCTGCAGGGACTCAGCCTCCTCCTCCTCCTCCTCCTCCACGGCCTCTGGGGGCTGCGAAGGCTCGGCGGCCGGTTTCTCGGACGGCGTCGGAGGCACCTCCGGCTTCACCTGCGCCAGGGCCAGCTCACCCTCCGCCCGCGGTTTCACGCAGCGCAAGTCTATCGGCTCGTCCAGGTCCGAATCCAGCAGGATGACCTCCGGCTGGGTGGGCGGCTCCGGCCGCTCCGGGGCCGGGGGGCTGAGGCAGGTGGGGGCACTGATGCTGCGGGAGGTCAGGCGCTTCTTGCCCAGCTCCCGCTCCGCATGCGGCTCTGACAGGCAGCGCTTCCGCGAGCCAGGGCTGGAGAGGTTCAGTCCCATGGAGGAAGGGCTGTGCTCGCAGACGGGACCCAGGGACCAGGGCACGAGGTCCGGCTTGGTGGTGAGCTGCAGGGGCTGCTCCGCCGGAGGAAGGGGCGGCTCCTTGGCCAGGGGAGTCTTTCGGGGACCTTCCTCCAGCTCCGCGGGGGGCTGCCGGCCCTCGCCCTCTGCTTTGCTCAGGGCATTGCTGCCCGCCACCCTCTCCTCCCCCACCTTCCTCCAAGCCTCCAGCTTCTCCTCCCCACCCTTCTTAGGAGTCCTCTCCTCCGCAGCCCGCTTCCGGGGCGGCTCCCCAGACTTGATCTTCACCGCCTGCATCCCGTTCTCCATGTACTTGCTCATGACGATCACAATGCGCCCGTTCTTGTTCTTGTTCTTGACGATCTTCATCTTGCCCCCGAGGCCGTTGCCAGTCACCCTGTCCCGGGGGGGAGGTCCGGTACCACTGGACAGGTTCTTCTCTGCCCCGTTCTTGCTCTCCGCAGCGAGGTTCTTGACTGGCCCCAGCAGGTTTTTGGCCGCGCCATGAGCCCACTTGTCTGGGTGGGCGACCAGGGGGCTCTTGGTACTGTCCAAGCAGGCCTGGCCCTGCGGCTCCTTACTGCTGGGCTGGTAGTGGGGCTCGTACATCTTGGGGTCCGGTTGGTAGTGGTGGTGCTTCTTGCTGTTCAGCTGGTAGTAATACTTCCCCTTGCTGTGGGACTGGTGCTTCACACTGCTCTCCTTCCCGTTGGGCTGGTACTGGTGGTGCTTCTTGCTGTTGAGCTCGTACTGGTGCGGCTGGCTCTTGCCGGAGGAGCCGAGGTCCAGCTTCGGCCTGTTGTCCACAGCAGGGTCCTGCAGCCCCGTCAGGATGTTGGAGCGGCGGGCGAAGGAGGGAAGCTGCAACACAAAACCAGGGGCTGCGGTCAGCCAGGGTATGAGAAGGAGGTGCCGGTGCTCCAGCAGGTGCCGAACGCTCCGGCAAAACCCCCGCCCCTCCGGCGGCTCTCCTTACGGGACGCCGCGTCCTCGAGCCGGCGGCCCCAGCCCGCTCCCGCTTACAGGCCGTGCATTGCTCCAGATTAATGAAGCAATGAAAAGAAGAAAAGCACCCTTCAATCAGCTGTCTGGGAACGGGGGCCAAACAGGACCGCCGCGGCCGAGCCTGCGAGCAGCCTGCTAATGCCGCCCGGCCGCGGGTGCAGCGGGCCGGCCCAGAGGGGCTGGGACCGCCCGATGAGCTCAGCGCTGGAGCCTGAGGGTCCCTGGGGCACCGCGAAGCGCCCGGGCTGCGCGCATGGCTCCTCAGCATGATGAAACCTGCTGAAAGCGGCTCCCCAGGGACGCGGCCACGTTGCAAACAGGCTGCCAGGAGGCGCGGGGCTGGCTTCGCCGCGCACTCACCTGCACGACCAGTGGCTTCGGCTTGGGCCCCCGTTTGCGGTATCCCATCAGCTGCTCCTGCCGCTCCCTGCGGGAACACAGAGTCACGGCAAGGCCCGAGCGCTGACATGTGGACCCTCGGTATGCCCCCCGCCTGTGCCCCACGTGTAAGTGCTCCTGCGGTGCCGACGACCCTAGACGGGTGCAGTGAGCCGGCGCGAGGGGGAAGTGGGGGCCCGCAGATGCGGAGCTGCAAGCCAGGGGTCCCGCAGGAGGCGATGGGACGGGAGCATGGCTGACCCGCTGAGGCAGCGGGCGCCTGGCGAGGCCACTTCCCTGCTCCCACCTCCCCTTGCTGCAGCGAGGGGCTGAAGTTTACAGTTTGCGCCAAAATACTACAGGAAATAAATGCACGGCAAAAAAAAAAAA
>WHYT01013362.1:12869-54067 GCA_009806455.1 Tetrax tetrax | reverse complement strand
CCGGGGAAGGGGGTCAGGCGACGGGAAGGGGTCGGGGCGGAGGGCGAGCCCTCGGGGGGGCTGCGCTGCCCTGGGCCCGCGGGGGCGGAGGTGCCCACCCCCCGCACGGCCCGGCCCGCCGCCACCGCCTCCTCGCGTGGGGCCGGGCCCGCGGCGGGCGCGGGGGAGGGGGCACGGGGGAGCCCTCGCCCCGCTGCTCGGCGGGTCCCTGCGGCCCGGGGGCACGCAGCGACGGGGACCCCCGCCGCCCACCCCTCTTGCAAAATGGCCGGAGCGCCCGGGGAGCGAGCCCGGGGCCCGGGGCAGGTGGCAGCGAGCTTCCCTCGCCCGGTGCCGGAAGCCGCAAACGGCGGCGGGGACCGGGGAGAGCCCGGGGCGGGCGGCTCCGCGCCCTCGCTTCGCGTTTGAGCGGATGGCAGAGGCCCACGCGTGTCCGCGCCGGTCCGTGGGTTAGCAGCGGGCGACTTTCCCGAGCCCTTCCGCGTTCTGCCCCAGGAAACGCGGCGGTGCCGGAACGAAAAGCGACCTTCCCCCGGGCAGGTGGAGCGGGACCACTACGGCCGCGCCGAGACGGGCACCTTCCGTGGGGGCGGGCACCACCGGGCCTTCCTCGCCGCCGCTGCGGGACCTCGGACACGCGTGCCCCTCCCTGACCCTCTCACGGGTCCCAGGGCTGGCTGAGCTCGGTCCCTGCGGGTGCCGGGCTGTGCGCCCCAGCCCCCGCCGGGGAGGGGAACCCCGGCCCGGGCAGGACCGGAGCCACCGCGCCCGGTGCGCAGCGAGGCCGCCCGAGGGCCGGGGCGTGCGGGGGTCCTGGCGCCGGTGCCCCCCCACCATCCACCTCCCGGGGCCCGCGGACGGGGCGGCCGCTCCCCGGGAGACCAGGACCCTCCGTGCCCGGGGCCGCCCGCCGGGCTGCCAGCAACTTTGGGGAGGGGGTGCGGGAGCGGCGGGGCCGAGCCCAAGCAATACCAGGGCTCGGAGCGGCTCCTCGGCCGGGGGTCGGGTGGCCGGACCCCCAGGACTCTCCCCGCGCCCCCCCGGGGCCGGTCCTGCCGAATGTCACCGCGCCCGCGACCGGAACAAAGACGGAGCCGCCGCGATGGCAGAGCCGAGCCAATAAAAAGCAAACTGATATTACAATTTTGATTTCCCTGGAGGGCCGAAGGGGCTTAATGTAAGAATTATTATCCATTGTGAACAGCAGCCGAAAGAAAGCAGACAGGAAGATTTAATTTTTTAAATTTTTTTTTTTTTAACTTAACGGTTTTCCTAAGAAACATACATTCATTGAAATTTATGCCAGCAGAGTTTGTTAACCCTCCCCTTTGACATTTCCAGCTTCTCCTGTTGCCAGAGGAGACAAGCCGAGCACAAGCCGCTAATGCTCGCGATGCAACTAAATGCCCAGGGCCGAGCAGGATTTGGTGCGATTTCTCCCGATCCGGGTAAAGCTGCAGAGCACGCCCAGCCCGGCCGGGAAGGCTCGGCTTTCCCCGGGCACGGCAGGGAGGGCAGGAACGGGTGGCCAGATGCATGTATATATTTTATATATATAATTTAAACGTGTGGCCAGGCATCTTTGGCATCCTTGTAGAACCTGCCTCAGGAAGCACTATGAGAGGCCATTGATGAAATACAATATGTATTTTTAAAAAAGTGAAAGCAACACTGGAAACCACTATTAAAAGCGTTTTAATCATTGCCTGGCTCCCAGCTCCCGCAGCTCAGCACCAGCTCCTGTCCTGTACCGTTCTGCAGGATGTTCGCCTGCTTTCTGTTACCGGGCTGATTGCACATGATTTGCAGTAATGAGGGTAATGGTGGTGATTTTCTGTCTCTTACCTTGCTCAGATGGCAGTTCGTGAACCGACACATCTTTCCCTTTGTTGATTTGAAAGGGGACAGCTTATTTGAACCACATCAGGTGTCCTAAATAAGGAGAGCAGGAAACTGCTGCCCCTTCCTGACTGGTCGGGGCATCTCACAGGGATGAGAAAAGAAAAAAAGGTTCCCAACCAAAATAAATGGGCACCAACCCTGCCTTTTCCAACCCGGCTGGCAGTTGTTTGACACCATACACTTTGTGCTGTGCCTGTTCGAGGTGCAGATCTGCATTCTGCGGGTGTCATCCCCTGCCACACACCTGTGCAAGACTGCAGATTCCTCTTTCTCTGCAGAGCACGGCCGGCAGCACGCGGCTCCTCCAGCAGCAGGGCCCCATCCCAGCCCAGGCGTGGGGCAGAGCCAGTGCGGGGCTCCAGACCCCTGGGCCCCCAAAGGGGCCCGATCCCGAGTGGCACTGCCGGGGTGCAGCTGTAAGACAAAACCTCTGGCAGCCGGAGAGAGATGGGCTTCCTGCAGGTGCTAGGAAGCACACCAAGGCAATTTCCCCTCAAATTCTTGCTGGCCATGTTCCCTCTGACTACCCCAAGCTGATGTCTGTGTAGGTTTCAGCATTATTTAATTATTTTCATCATTATTTACAGAGTTAGTACCCCGGAGACAGAGCCAGCTCTGTGGCAGTGCCTGGCTCGGGACGGGTTCTGCCCCTCCAAAGCACAAGATGCTCCGCACCCCCACGCCTCGTACACCAGCAGCTCCTGCAGACTGGCTGCATGTTTGCTATCAGGCAGCACTGATTACGCATGCCATCATTTCTGATGTTGCTCATTAGTCTGGATCATTATTAGCAATTCAAACCAGCAATTCTTTTTCTGCTGTAACCCTCCAATTCCACCACAAAGACTGCGAGGCTGCGGTGTGGGTGCTCGGCTTTTCTCCCACTCTGCCCCAGCGGGGCCAGGCGTTCCCGCTGGAGCCCAGACAGGCCAGGAGCACATGGGGCAAAGCGCCAAATAGTAACAGAAAGTTAATTCATGCATAGTTACAGCATTTCCTTCAAGGCCGCTCTCGCAGGCGGCCAGGCACGAACTTTGCCACTCTCTCGCACGACGGTGTCCTTGGACAGAGGGGGAGGGCGCAGGACCCATTCATTCCTACCTGGCCGCCTGCAGCCTTGGCCGGCTGGGCTCCTGGATTCGCCCTTCTGCTTTTGTCAGCTCTGCACCACGTTTGAAGTTGGGGCCAGTCTGAAAACCAGATTATAATATAGCCCTTGCTGAGGTCAACAGCATGCTGGAGAAGGACAAGGAAAGGATGAGTAGGTAGGCCTGGGGAAAAAAAAAAAAAAAATAAAAGAAAAAGCAAACCCACAAAACCAAAACCCACCCACCCGATCAATAGGATGCCATGAGGTAAGATGCAAACAATGAAACCCTGTTCCAGGTTGCCAAGGCAAATCTGTCAATAGACTATTGAACAAACAAATCTGACTTGCAATTATTGTCTCCTCCTAAATACAAGCTGCCCCTTTGCCTCACCGCTCAAACCCGGCGCTGGTGCTGAGGAGCTCAGTGACTGCTGGCCAGGGCTGTTCCAAAACGGCAAGGGCAGAGTCCGCTCCGCTGGAAGCTGGGCTGCAGTTTTCTCCAGCACATCCCTTGGAAACCCCTGGAGCATCCCCACCACCTTCACTCCAGCAGCCGCAGCCACACGTGCCCTCCCCCAGCGTAGCCACCTTCAGAGCCACAAAACCCCCTCTGCAACAAACCCTTTACTCTGTGGAGCTCTCGGTAAAACACGCAGGACCATGGAGCACATGGGAGTGTTTGCGGACGCTCTGCTGCAGGAGGAAAACCAGCGCACAGCATGCCCAGCGCTTTGTGATGCTCAGGAAAGTGCCGTAAAGAGTCGCACGCTTGGGGCCGGGGCTGTCGGTTTGTGGCAAGCGTGGCGGCCTCAATCCTGAGCACAGCAGCAGGGTCTGGAGCTGCCACCACCTACCCACTGGCAGCCGCAGTGGGAAAATCCAGAGGCAAAACCACCCTGAACTGGGTCATCACGTGGAAATTCAAATGGCTTCACAAGTGCGTCGCTGCAGTTGCTGCCAGCACACGCAGGGCCGTGACAGTCAGATTCTCTTCTGGTGCTGCTGCCAGCACAAGCAGGGGAGGCTGCGCGTGACATCCCCACGAACAAGGCTCTGTCAGGAGCACGCGGCACATTTCCACAGCGGTTTAACCAAGCACAGGGCAGCCTGCTCTCGTGTGGGCGATGGAGGGGCTAAGACATTGGGTACACATGGCACCGTTACCCAGAGCGATCGTTTTGGTGCCATGACCGGGCTCCCCTCAACCCAGAGCCCCACTCCGCCAAGCCGCAGCCAGGAGGGCAGCACCCAAAAGCAGATTCCCAGGGGACGCCATCCCTTGAGGACTCGGAGGGGAACAACCCCCCTTCTGCAGGGCCCTTCCCCGCTGTGCCTTCACCCCCAGCCTCAAGCACGGGTGCCAGCGAGGGAGCCTGGGAGACCATCTGTCTTTAATCTTCTTAGAGCCAGGAGAAATTCAGCAGGAAGAGGCACTGAAGTTCCTTGGACGCTGGTTATGACCCTCCTCCCATGAGCACCCGCCTGTGGGAGTGGGTCCTGCCCACCCCGCATCCCTTGAGGGACACAGGCTGCTGGGACACCAGGCAACGGGCACTGGGGAAGTGTTTCAGCATTCCCACCTGGGAAGCATCTCCTTGCCTGGGAGGAGCAGAGGAAGATGGGAATCTCTTCCCTGGTGCACATCATCTGCCTCCCCCTGCCCTGCACCTTCTCCGCCATTCTCCTCAGCTCCTCCAGCACCCCTGGGGAGGGCTGCACTCTCTTCCCCCTCTTATCGCCTAAGCCGATGCTGTTCCTTGGCAGCCGAGCGTAATTAGGAGATTTTTTTTTCCCCATCAGAAACGGGTCTGCGCATGTGTCTCCCCGCGAGGCTGTGCTCTGCTGGTGGCAGCAGCGAGGAGCCGCTCAGCTGCCCAAGTTGTGAAAGGATTGAGACATTTTGTGGAAGCTTTTTCCCATCTTCTCCATCCACTGGAATCAGAAAAAACTTCCATCAAAAAATAAACAGTGCCAACACTCTGCAGGCCACAGACAGCTCAACTTTCAAGCCCCTCCACAAAATCAAACAAGAAGCTGCTGGAGTCAGACTTAATTTTGGACACAAACCCCCAAGTAAAACACATTGAACAAAGGTTCCTCTGCAACAACAGCCACGCAGGGAACACCCCAGTCCCACACACAAACCGGGGGCCAGAGCGGCTGTGGCTGGCCCCAGCCCGGGCCTGGAGGGGGCTGTGGGGTTCCCTTCCCTCTCCTCTCCCTCCATTCCCCAGGCAGAGGGGAGCTCGCTGCCACCTGCCCCGTGCCTGCTGCTGAGGGCCAGGCACAGTTGGAGGCTCTGGGACACTTCGCCACGGAGAGCAGGTTGGGTGGTGGTTTGGAAATGCCATCGATGGAGGCACTGGGAAGAAATTATCCTCTGCGGCTTCCCAGGGCTTCCAGAGCACCTTTCCCCCACATGACTCCAACACACTCAAGAGAGGAGCAAGAAATTCCCTTTTTCTTCAGAGTCAGGCTGAGATGCTGCAGCACATTTCCCACTGAAGGGACAAGGACAAAAGGCTCCAGGCAGGCGCTGCCACCATCCCAGCAAACAGAAGCCTGGGATTGCGCTCCTTAATGAGCAAAACCACCAAACTGCTCCTGACCAAGTGAGTCAAAGCACACACCTCCGGGGTCCTTATCCCTTTCTAGGAAGGCAATCTGAGATTTTTATCTCATACAAAGTTTTGACCACACAGAGGAGTCACAGGCACAGGGTTTGCCCTGTGCAATCTGATGGCAGGATAAGGGCAGACGATGCGGCTGCGCTGCTGGACAGTTTAACTGGAGCTTCCCAGGAAGCGTTTCAGCCGGAGCTTCTCAGGTCTGCTCCAGGGACCCAGCACTGCTGTTATAAACAGGCTGCAGTTATAAACTGCAACAGCATTACCTTGACACTTCAGTAATTCAGGAAGATTGGAGCAGCTCTGCCTGAAGTTTCTTTTAAAAGCACCAACTCTCAGAGAACATAAGCACAGGGAAAGCCAGTCCCAACATCCTCAGGAGGTAAAGCTGAGCCCCAGCAGTAACACACACCAGCAGAACCCAATTCCTCCACCTCACATTGCTGCACAGCCAGCTTGGTCTGCCTGCACCCACAGGGATGCCAGCGCTGGCCCCCACTCACCCCACAGCAGGCTGCTCGCTGACCCGCACATCCATCCCCCCCAAGCAGGGAGGGTCCCACACCCACCCCTCCCCACTCACCCTTCAGGCACTCAGTCCTGCTTCTCCCTCTTAGGCAGGGTTTGGGCCAAGCAGCTGGAAAAAGGGCTTCAGCCAGGCTTTCCGGGGTGCTGCAAGCCCAGAGGCACAGCCCAGGCACCCCATCCCACACACAAACCCTCCCAGCCCCCACCCACACAATAACTCTTCCTGAGGGGATAAGTCCCAGCCAGGCACCCCCCAGCTGCAGCTGAGCTGCTCCTGCCAAGCTATTTAAGCACAGAGGTCGATTGATTGATTGATTGATTGATTGATTTGCTATGATTGCAGCTGAGGAGAGCATGCCTGCACCTGGGTGGGCAGGGTGACAGGCAGCCCCATGGAGAGGGGTTCCCGGAGCATGGGACAGGGGAAGGAGGGAGAGAAAGGGAAGCAGGGAAAGCTGCAGCCCTCTGGTGCCAGGATGGGTGCGGTGGGAACCGTACGGGCCCCTGGCAGCAAAGCTTCCATCTCCGTGCTCCGCACCGCACAGGGGCTCTGCTCCCGCGGGCACCCAGTAGTGTTTGTGTAGCACCCAGCACCACTGAGCCGTGGCTGTGGCTCCCACCCTGTGCCAGGACCAGTTCCTCCGGCAGAGCCATTAAACACCTCGTAGCACTGGCCAAAATTGGTGCCTCCCCTCCCCGGGACGGAGATGAGACTGGTCATTGCCCACAGACAGAAGTGATAATTACTGGTTTGTGCTGGGGCAGCTGCAGGAAGAGAAGCAGGCGAGGACCTTGTCGGCACGTGTCCCGGTCCGGGAATGGCACATGGCAGAGCGCTGGTGGTCATGGCAAATTGCCCAGCCCTTCCCGAGCATGGCAGAGCTGAGCCCTGCGGTGGTGCCGACCACCTCCACGCAGCCGGTGACGGGGACCTTCGGACTCTGCAGCTCCGGGGGCTGAGAAACACCAGGGGCCTTCCAGGGTCCCCAGGGCTGCAGGGTCCGGGCCGGTGGCAAACATGGGGCAGCCGGCACGCGGCGTTGTGGCCGTGCAGCGGGCGTGTTCGGGACTGTGCTCCTGGGTCTCTCCTTACATGAGTGGCTACGGAATCCTTGCTCCAGGCACGCAATTCCTTCGGGAGCAAGGTGGGAGCTGCTGGGACAGATCCGGCAGCCAGAACTCGACCACATGCTGCTGCACGGGAGTGAGGGGTGGTGGTCCCCGTGCCTCTCCCCTCCGGCAGATGCACCGCTGGCGTCCGGTGGCCACACAATGCGGCGTTCGGCAGAGGCGTCTCGGTTTCGAAAGGGCGCTGCCGGTTCACACCCGAGCGGTGAGGCGGGGAGCCTCACCCGCGTGCGCGGGGCTGCTGGGTGCAGGCCGAGGGAGGAAGCGTGCGCGGCTCTGTGGTCAGGCAGTTTCCATCCTCCCTGCACCTGAGCCGAGGCAGCGCGCGGCACCCCAGCAGCCCTTCCCTCCGGCCGGCTTCCTTCCGCCCGCGCCGCGCGGCGAGCATCGCCTCGGCAGGTTTAGCTGGAGCCCATGGCTGATCGCAAGACAATGTCACCAACCCAACTGCCCCGACACTTTATCCTCTCAGCAGATTACACCAAGTATTTATGTTTTCCAAGGTTTTGGAAAGATTTACTGGCCGTGCTGCCTGCCCTCTGTGCGTTACTGTCACCGGAGAGCTCGCCGCTATAAAGCTGCTTAGCCCGACCCGAGCCAAACTCCATTAAACCCATTAGGAAGTGGAGACGTTCGCCTGGGGGTGGGAGCCCATCTGTGTTTGTGGGGCAGAAGCCCGGAGGGTCGGTGGCCTCAATCCACGGCAGCGGCCGGCCATGCATCACGCAGCGTGGGGGCCTGCTTCTGCCGACCCGCGGCTTCTGCTGCACCCAGCGCGGGTCGCTCCCCTGCGGCAGAAAGCTCAGCCCTGGGCCTGGATGTGATTTGCACGGCGTGTGAATTCCTTACACCAAAAGGAGATGATCTGGGAGTCCGCTGCGTGTGCGTTGAACGGGGCCGAGCGGGCGCTGGGCTCCCGGCTGGGCACTGCCGCGGGCGCACCGCTCACGCCAGGCGTAGGTGACTGGGAGCAGCCACGCAGGAGCTGCGTGAGCGCTGCTGGGGGGACACAGACTGGTCGCTGACTGGTTAGACTGGGTCCTCCAGCCTTGCCCCTCCTGGGACTGCCTGTGTTTGGTTATTCACAGCCCAGCGATTGCTAAGGGATCCAAATTGGACTCCTGGGATCCTGCGCCACCCCCGCCGGGCAGAGTGCTCCTGTCCCGCAGTGACGTTGTCCTGGGCTCTGCGGGTGCCGGTGCCCGACCCTCGGGTGCGTTTTCACGCTGAATGTTCAGGTGAAGGTGTTGCAGGAGAGACTTTGCAATTCACAGACGGGAGAGTGGCAGAGCAGCACGGTGAGAGCAGGGGGCTCCCATTCCATGCCTGCAGCCCGAGACCCCCATCACCGGTCTCCCTGGGCAGGGGAACCTCTCCACTGAGTGTCCTCCTTTTGCTTGTCATTCACCAGGATATTTTAATGGGAAGGGGCACGGAGTGACCTTGGCACACCCCAGCAGAGCGGTCAGCGGGCAAAGGGACAGGGCGAAGGGTGGAGAGGTCCCTCCTTGCGCGGGGCTGGGGGCTGTTCCTTGGAAAGCTGCAGAGCATCTTCCTTCTCACTTCCCCTTCTCTCGGGCAAGTGCGTGTGCCCTGTGCAGCTATTTTTAGGCTGCCACTCGCTGTCTGGTTTCCCCTGGGGATGCTGAGCAGGTTCTGGGAACTCCAGCTGTCTCTCGGGCAGCGCGAGAGATGCTTCGCTTCCTGGGCAAACATGTGCAGCAGCTCTGCCACTCTCCTGCAGCCGCCTGGCACCGGACACCTCCCCGCACGCCCCTCACCAGAGCCGGCAGTGCCTCGGCCATGGACGGGGGGTTGAACTTCACCCCAAGTGCATTTCTCCACCACAGGGCTCTTCTGGATTTTGTACGTCGTGCTTGTTCTGGGGTGCACATGAGGGTCCGCTCACCCACGGACACGCGGGCTGCCCTTTGGGACGGCTCCCATTGCCATGTGCGCACGCTCGCGCCATGTCACTGCGCCGTCTGAGGGCAGCCCACGTGCCGGGGCAGCCCAGGCTGGTGCCAAAACACTCCCGTGGTGCCTGGGGAGCCAGGTGCTGAGGACCCAAGGGAGCACCGTGTTCCCTCCCGTCTCACTCCGAACAGCCCCTCACCCAGCTGGGCAGCAGAGCGGTTTTTCGGTTGGCCACGGACCTGCAGAGAGGAACTCTGTGCAGTGGGGGAGCTCTGCCAGCCCCGCGGGAGAGGTCAGGAGCTCTTGCTGGAAACGTGCTCTCTGTTTCTGGTCACAACTGGGACAATTTCAAGTTCCAGCTGTTGGATCTGGTTGGGTTTCCCTGCGCAGCGTTACGCTGGAAGGATCCAGGTTGGCAGCGCAGGCTGAGGTCAAGGCTGCATCACTCCCCTGCAACCAAGCAGGGGGAGCGATGGGATAAACCCCCCCACACGCTGGGATAAACCCCTGACACCAGGCTCTCAGGGCTGTGACGCTCTCAGGCTTCCAGCAGCCAGGAAAAGTCAGGAAAATCTGAGCAATGAACCAAGGAACACGGCTTGGGCCCTGTGTGGGAGCACAGAGGGCACAGGTGAGCGCTGCCCTGGGGAAGGGCTGCGGCTTCAGCCTGGGTTTCAGGGGCTGTCGATGCGGGTGATCCGGCCAGGCAGGCGGGATCGCGGGGCTGCGGGTGCCTGCAACACTGATTCATGGAGCTCTGTCATTAAAAGCACAACCACCATGCTAGTCCCCAGGGATTTACTGCCCGCAGCCAGGAATACAGCAAATGCAGCCTCCTCCAGCAGCTCACGCTGGACGGGACAGCGAAGAGCCCAGGCGCAGCCCCAGACCCTCCCTCGCCCAGCCGCACCCATCTGCCTCCCTCCCGCCCCCTTTTTGGCCCTGAGCCCATGCTGAGTTTCTGGGCCCCTGGCACAGCCAGCGCTGACCGGCGAGGTCTCACACGTGTCCCAGCCTGCGATGAGCTGTGGTGGAGCTCGGGCTCAGCTCAAACCTGGCTGGATGTGAAACAGGTGGGGAGCTGTTGGAGCCCTGCGACGAGAGGCAGCAGCCTGCTCTCGGGGCTGACACTGTGGAGACAGTCGAGTCATTTGGTGTCGACACACCCGTGTCGCTTGGCGGGGAACACCCTTTCCTCCAGCGGGGAGCCCAGCTCGCCCGGGTGCCAGGCGGGAGGGGGCTCCCAGGGCTGGCGGTGCCGCCCGTCCCCTCGCTCTGCCCCTGGCAGCTCATTGCCCCGCAGCGCTGGGAGCGAAACCAGGGCTGCGCCTCTGCCCCGGCCCGCTGCCAGCTGTCCCACATGGGTCTGGGGCGCGGCAGGGCCGTGGGGACCGCGGGGCTTGGCAGGGACGGGAGGTGCGAAGCAACTGGCATGGGGTGCAGCATGAGGCCGGGATGCAGGGCTGTCTGGGGCAGGGATGGGGGCTGTGTGGGGCGCAGGGACAGGGATGCAGAGCTGCAGGGAGCCTGGGGATGCCCGGGGAAGCGGGGTGCTGCCGACACGGGGCGCCTCACTGCCCAGCCCCAGCCTCCCGAGCGCGGCCGCCCAGGCTGGGGTCCGGCCGGGGCAGCCCCGGGAGGCTCCCGGCCCCGCAGCCCATGTTTGGGCCGCGGCTGCAGCAGGGCCATAAAAGGCAGCGCGGGGAGGGCGCTGGCGCCGCGCCCGCAGCATCGGGGCCGCTGCGCTGGGGGCGTCCCAGGGAGCTGCCACCCACTGGGAATTGGGGCTGGGGCTGCGGGGCTGCCCCGAGGAGGGGATGCTCTGGGGCCCCCTACAGCCCGTTGCTGCCCTGCAGAACAGCCTGTACCTTGCCGGCCCCGGGAAAGGGCCAGGCAGCCCCGGTCCCGCTGGGCAGGCCCCCGCCCCAGCACCCATGGGTGCCCACGGTGCTGGGGTGCGCGTCCGGCTGGTCCTGCGTGGGCACAGCCAGAGCCGCAGCCGTGCCCCGGCCGTGCCCCAGCCCCGGGAAGGGACTTGCTGGCTCAGTCTGAAGGGCCCTCCCCGGCGCGGGGGAGCCAGCTCTGCTCTTATCTGAGATACGACGCCATCCTTCCCGGAGAGGCAGTGGCAGCGTGTGGCACGGGGCGGGTGTTTGCAGCCCAGACTAACGCAGGAGGTGTTACAGATGCTGAGACACAGGGACCAGAGGGACCAGAAGAGACAGGCATGGGCCGAAAGCACTGAAACAAAATCCAGGCTGAAGCCGCGCTGCTTATCCCTCCTGGGGGATGCTCCCTGGGCTTGGAGGGGTCTCGAGGGGGAGATGATGGGGCAGGAGCGGAGGCAGAGCAGTGAGCGTGAGAGCTCATTATGCGTCGGGGTGGCAGAATGGGGGTGGTGGTCTCCACGCCGTTTCGGCTGAACCGAGCTGATGTCGGCCTTTCCGTGACCCAGCTGAGGAGCAGAGCTGGGAGGTGTTTGGTGAGCTGAGTTGTGTGGTAAATGCAGTCAAACCAGCCAGCTCCAGAGAGCAATGATGGGGGCAGGGAGATTTTGGGGTGTCGCAGGAGGATTCATTCCCTCTGGGGACTTGCTCGGGCTGACCCCAGGAACGTCCTTACCGGCAGGGACTGGAACTCTGACCAGAGCCCAGGGCGAACAGCAGCAGTGGGCAGGTAACAGACCCGTCCCAGAGCAGCGACTGATTTCTGAGGAAAGCCCAAATGTGCCGCGGCGCCACTGGCCAGCCAGGGTAGGGTGCGAGCCAGCCCAGTGGGATGTGAGGACGGTGAACAGTGAGAAGGAAGGGCGATTCCCCAGGGATGGGGTGGGTGCTGCTGAGCAGTGGGTCGAAAGCTGGGGCGGCACATCAGGACGTGCTTCCAGCCGGCGAGGGGGACGGGTGCGGGGCACTCTCCCTAAATGGCGCTTACCAGGGCCTTTCGGGTTGGTTTGGGCAATGGCTGGAAGGGTGTCCCAGGACAGTGCTGCCAGTGTTCCCAGGCTGTGGTGGCAGCCGTGCCCTTCCCGAGCCCTCAGGCCCCCATCCCAGCACTCCCAGCAGCTTCCTCGCTCCTGCTGCAGCTTGCAAGGCATTTTTTGGCAGTGCAGGCATGTAACACTAATCCCAGCTGCAGCCATTTTAGACCTGGCATTAGGCAAAGCAAAGTAAATCCCCATTAACGCCATCGCCCTGCACCCCAGGGCGGCTGCTGGGGAGTCTGGGGGCTGCACCCCGGGGCTGGCATGTGCGGGTGACACCGGCTGCCTGCGCCCGCTCGCACCCTGGGCTGCAGAGCGCGGGGGCTGATTCATCTCTCTCCTTGGCGTCTCTACTTAGGTACGTTCGCACTGTTCGTTCCCTGCCTAACCGCTAAATTAAGTCCAGCAACAATGGGCCATTGATTATCCCATTATTTTTCCTTCTGGCCTGACTTCCCAGCCGGCTGCTGGAGGGGCAGCGCGTGGCCTTGGCCGGGGCTCGGTGCGAGCAGCCCCTTGCTCGGTCCTGCTCTCCGAGCCCTGAGCTGGATGCACGGGCACCCCGGGGACGCCGGGTCCGTGGCCCCGCATCAGCTGCTGCCCCATCCTCCGGCCCTGTACGCCAGCGGCAATGCACCTGTGAGGGAAACTGCCCCTGTTTCAGGGGACCCCCCCAACCCCAGAGGGCTCTCGGGGGCCATCCCGGCTCTGGGAAGTTCGGGGCTTGCTCCAGGCATTTGCACCGGCTGGGGAGCAGTGTACCCTCTGCCCCACACTTTCTGTGGGGCCGTATCCCCTCTCAGGTCACCCTTTTCCCCTCCTTGCTCCCCCCGGCCAGCCACGGCAGAAGCACTGCCTCTTCCTCTCACGTTTGTTGCCCGTGAAGCCCCGCAGAAGCCAAGTGATGGGGTCCCACGGGCTCCCCGCTTCCCGTCCCCTCCTGACCTATGCAGGGGAACAGCCCGAGAGTGCCAGGTCTTGGGAGCCGCTTCTTCCCGTGTCACCAATTTCAGCCTTGCTTGTTCTGAGTCCTTTTATTACCCAAACTGCTGACGAGCGATTTTTCAAGACCAGAAAGGTCAGGGTGTGCGGACCCTCAACGACTGCCCCACGGCGCCCACCCTCCCAGTGGGGCTCTGGCTCAGCCCCACGCCTCCATGATGGCCATGAGGTCCAGGTGCCATGGAGCATCCTTCCAGCTGCAGGAGAAGGGCCAGGTCAGCCTTGCAGCAGCAAGGAGAGGGGTGGGCACTCCAGGGTGGTCCTGGGTGACTCAGGCAGCGCCCTGCAGGGTGGCAGCCAGGGAGGGCCCCCAATCTGCCCCGTCTGTGGAGCTGAGCCCATCGCACGCTCCCCGCATGCTGCTCCTGCTCCAAAGTGGCGCAGGGAGCCGTGAGGGTGACGCTGAGGCAGTGCGGGTGACGCTGTGGTGTCTGCGCAGGGATGCTTCGCCTGCAGATCTCCTACCTGCGTCAGCAGCTGAATTCCCTGGTCTCACTCGCTCTGGCAGCTCCTTAACCCCTTCCGCCCGGCAGCTGCGCTGCGAGGAGCCAGGGCTGAGCACCCAGGCTGCTTGCTCCCAGATGTGCGCTGCTGGCAAATTTTGTCACGGTGGCTGCGACCCTCTGGCTGCGGCAGCTGGGCCTGACCCCCTTCCCACACACCTGCAGGAGGGGACGCAGCATTTTCCAGTTTGGGGAAGCTGCTTGGAGCCCCCAGCTTTCCGGCAGCCTTGGTGTGGGACCCCTTTCCCAGCCTGCTCCTGGCTGTGCCGCATCCCTGCGCACCCTCGCAAGCTGCTGGCGGTACCGCTGTCCCGAGCCGGGGCCAGGGGCTGCTCCAGGGGCCGGGGCGCGCTCTCCCCGCTGGCCCCGATCCCCCGGGAGAGCCGGCAGCACGGTGGCTGCCGCTCACCCAGCCCCTTCCCAGCGCTCGCCGCCGCAGCGCAGGCGTTGGGGCAGGTTCATCGCCTTGGCGGGGGCCTGAAGGCCAGCTGGTGTTTGGGCTCTTTCCAGGGTTTCCAGTCACTGCTGGAAGTTTTTCAGCGCCCAGCCTCCTGTGCAATACATGGGAATTGGGTTTGCAGAGCTGGGACCTGGCTGCCGGAGCTGGCTTGGGCTGGGCAGCCCTCCCGGCAGGTGCCCTCGCTCCCTGGCATGAGCGGTGCCTCCGTCTGCGGCGGGAGGAAGGAGCTGCGGGAATGCGAGTGGCCACAGACCCAGCCAACGCAGCGGCTGCAGAGCCCGAGCGCCTGGGCTGGCCAGGACCGGCTGTTTCGGGGCTTGTGAAGAGCATCATGGTGGCCAAGGGATGGGATTTGAGGGCTGTGCCCACAGTGGGCTGTGGTCCCTGGGCAAACTGGGGTCGATGGGGCTGGCAGCCGCTGGGCTGAGTCTCGAGGGACGCACTTGCAGCGGGACTCTTCCCAACGCCGCTCCCAGGACGGTCATTTTTGAGATTAGGTTTTTAGACTATTTTTGTATGTTGTGTAAGCCTGTGAAAGGCAAGATACAATCCTGGCTCAGTGTGGGCGGCACAGGGCAAGCCCCCTCCCCAGCCCTGCGTGCTTCTGCGGGACGCTGGCCTCTCCCACGCTGGAAGCACCTGGGAAACCTCTGGGGAGCAGCGGGCGTCCAGCTCCGCCGGCCGAGCCACCTCCCCGGCCACTTCTGCCATCGCCAAGGTTAGTCAAGCACCGGCCGCAGACAGAAGCAGCTTAACTTGTTTGTGGCTCCTGAAAGACAAACCCAAGCCAAACAAAACAAAAAATCCCAGGAAGAGTCTTCAGGCTGCTCCTTCTCCGAGTCCCTGCTGCTGCCTTCCCACGCGAAGCAGGAGCTTTGGCAGGGACTGACCGGCTGAATTTGGAGAGACCCGCTCTATCCGGGCGCCGGGGAGGGTCAGGGGCGCCCCGAGAATCTCTTCTGGTTGGCAAAAATCACCTCCCGCACGCGGGCCAGATGAGGGCTTGGTGTGTTCCACGGGCTCACCCCAGAACCAAACCAGCCTGGTGGGTTCGTTACCAACGCTCGCTTCACGGCAACATTACCCAAAGCTTTTCTCATTAAACCTGGCAGCATCCAAACACACACGGCTCTCCGCCCGGCAGGTGAGTGTGCTCTTACGAAACTGGTCTGGCGGAGCCTCTCCAAACCTTCAGCTGGGTCTCAAAACACCCGGCTCGCTGGCGGGCAGTGGAGGAGCCCAGGGCTGGGCACTGCGGCACCCCGGGGTGCTCTGCGCCGCCGTGAGCCCCGGCTCTGCCCCAGCACCCAGCGCAGCCGCCGCAGCATCCCCTCGCCCCGCCACGAACTGGCCTGGCCGTCCGGGGAGGGCAGCCGCTGTCCTGCAGACCTTGCGCTGCCAGAAAGGAGCCCTACGGGCACATCAAGGCAAATGGCTCTAGACAGGTTCAGCAGACTAAGTATTTTTAAACTGAAAAATTTGGCCTTTTTTAAACTGGTTTGAAGCTGGCTGTGTGGGCATGAGCGGTCATGGAGCCCCTGCTGCAGGCTTGGACACTGGATTTCAACAGTTAAAAGGATCACACGTACCACTCGACCACTGCAGTTTCCACACTACAGCATCAAAATTGCATAAAAATTGTTTTTCGAAGGCAGAAAGCCTGAGAAATGTGATGCAGAGCCGGATTCCCTGGCTGAACACCTAAGGGGATCATCCTCGCGCTCTGCTCAGCTTCCTTCTGCCCCGGGTTAGATCGGCCGCGGGCGGGGAGCCGCAGGCAGGGACCAGCACGGCAACAGCGGTGGCCAGGAGCAGCGGTGATGGCCACGGGCTGCGAGGCTGGGCAGGAGACAAGCTCTGAAAAGATCCTACTTTTTTCTTAGAAAACTCCGGTCTACGGAGGAGGGAAGTGAAGCAGGACACCACACACCCGCGAAGAGGGATGTGGAACACGGTAAAAAGCCCAGCTCGGCAGTGGGCATGGCCCGAAGCAAGGCCAGAGCTCAGCTCGGTGACCTGGAGGGGTTTTGCAGCGGGAGAGCCCAGACCTTCACAGCAGAACCATTTTTCAAAGCCCTTTTTAAGCTTGACCTAAGAGAGAGTTGCTTTTCATAGCTAGAAGAAGAAATGAACTCAATTCAACGAGCAGCGATTTTTGGGTACTTGGATGACGTTGCAGCTCTTGGCTGAAGCGCAGGCTGCAATAAAATTGGCCACAAAAATATTTAAGGAGCTTCCTCTAAATTTCCAGCCTCACAGCTGGAGCAACCTGGTTCTGGAGCAGCCGACGGGGAGAGGGGGAAGGGGGCCGGCAGCTTTTGGGGTGCGACTCAGGCGGGGAAAGGGCTGGGCACGGGGCTGTGCCACGCGCTGCCGCAGGAGGTTTTCCCAGCTCGGTGGCCCCGGGATGGGCAGCACCAGCCCGGCCGCGCACACGGGAGCTCCTCACCGCAGAGCCACCGCGAGCCCACGGCAAGGCCGGGCCGGCACCACTGTCACAGCTCCCGCTGGCCTCTGCGGGGGCCTGCCCCCAGCCTCGGCCGTTCTCGCCAAGTGATGCGAAACCACACCGTGCGCCGTGTTTCTAAACGTTTAGATGGGGAGAAACACAGGGCGTGCAGAGCGTTCCCCAAAGCGCCCAGCACAAGCAGGGCCGGGCTGGGCCAGCGCCCCGGAGCGGGACGTGACCGGGAACCTCAGCCGGCCCAACTGGTCTGTTTTATGAGCGACACGGGGATTAACCAGCCAGCCCACTGGGACAAGCCAAGTTGGTTTTTGAATTCTTTGGTGCCTGTAATGACTCAGGTGAGGCTCTTTGTTCCTGTGAACTGTAATTGTTTATTGCACAGACAGCATCCCCGGAACACCGCGGCCAGAGCCACGGCCAAACACAGCCCGTGCCGGGCGGCCAGGCCAGGCTAACCCAGCCCCTCTCTGCTCCAGTTCACAAAGGCGAATTTTCCCCCAGCGTGGGAGACTCCGGTTTGGCTGCACACCGCTGCTCCCTGCCCGGCGCCGCGCCAGCCACCTCGGCCGCCTGCGTGGTTAATGCCCAATGCTGGGGCCAAATGAAGCCGATTCATCGACCCCCTCCACGTGCCCACGCAGCCCAGGCCTTGCGGGACGGGACAGGGGCTGGCACGGCCCGGTCCTCATGCCGGGAGGCGTCAGGCTGCGTGGCTCACCCCGGTCTCCTCGGCTTGCCAGATGCAGGCGATCGCGGTCCCCGCTGGGATTACGAAGCGTAGTGTTACTGCCAGGAGCGAGGACTCGGTTTTCTTTTTTTCCTGCTTCCCCTGCTCCCCTTCCCCCAGCAGCAGCAGGCAGAAGGATGTGTCAGCTCAGGGCTGAGTCTAAAGAGGCTTATGCTGACTATTTACCTTTGCGAGGGTCTATTTTTGGCTGCTCAGCTGCAGCTAATTCAATGAACAGGGCAGCAATTCAGGAGAGCAGCCACATGAGGGTCATTGTTTCTCGGATCCACTTTACTACTTTGCAGGGGCCAGAAGCCTCGCTTCTTTTTTGTTCCTTGGTTTCTTTCAGATGACAAAGAGTGTCACAAAGGAAAAGGAGATCTTGGGGACAGGTCAGAAGGACTCTGAAACCTGCTGGCCTGTCCAACACTTGGCTTTTTGCCTTTCCGTCCCTACAGAGGAATCCCGAGGTCGCTGTGACCCTACCCCAGCTGCTGGCAGCGGGCTCCCGTGTGGCTGTGTGCACCCTCCCGTCCCCGCACCTTCCACCCAAAACCAAGGTTTTGGAAGTTTGTGGATATCCAGTGTGGATTTAAAAATGGCACCGGGAGTTAATGAACAGACTGAGACTAGAATCCAACCACCTGGGATGCGACCACCGCTGCTAAATGGGGAGCAGCCGGGTTATGGGCTCTGTCTCGATTTCTCCGATGACAGCGAAGCGGAGGTCAGGGTACGGCAGGAGCTCGGGGAGCTCCCCATGGTGAGCACAAGGGCTGCCGCAGTAGAGGCCCTGAAATCTCCCGCAGGCAGTGAACCCGCGGGGACAGCAGGCACAGGGCAGCTGGCCGAGGGGCGGCAGGCACGCCGGTCCCGGCAACGCGCTCCCACGCAGCTCAGCGCTGCTTCAAACAGAAAAAACAGCTTTTGCCACTTGCTGGAAAACTGCAGCGCGTCGTCTTTAACAGAACAAATCCTGAGTGATTTCCACATTGCTGAATGACACTTTAATAGCAGGAAAATAATGCTAAAAATTATCTCCTTAATCTCTTCCCATTGTCTTCTACTGTCCGGGAACAACTGCTGCAGCAAAACCAGCTCTGGATCTTCTGGTCGGTGTTTGCTGGAGCCTCCCAGCCTGCTGCCAGCAGCCGGCGAGCCAAGGTGGGGTCTGCCCGCCCGTGCCCGGCGCGCAGAGCTGCCCACGCGCTGGCCACTCTGCGCACAGCGCTCCTGGGGAGGCACCCGGCTGTTTCGGCGCTGAGATGAGCCACGGTGGCGCGAAGGCATTGTGGTTACGGCCGTCCCACGCGAGGAGGCACGTGGCAGCAGGCGGTGGCTGGCTCCTGCTGTCCCCACGGGGAGCTGGCGCCTGCCTGCGTGCCACCACGCCGCTCTGCAGGAAGATGCTGCTGGCGTTTTCTGACGTGTGGCTTTTCTGACCCTGACTCAGCCACCGCCGCTCAGAGCTTGCACTGGAGGGGTACACTGAGAGCTGCTGCACGTCCCCAGGCTGAAACCAGCGGAGCCCGGGGAGAGCGGCGCAGACCCAGCGCCCGATGCGCCTCTTGGTACGGCTGCAACAGGAGCGGCTCAGTCCGCGGGGACGGCGTCTGGCCAAGCGCTGCTCCCCCACCACAAGGTGCAGCCCCCAGCCTGTACAGCAATGCACCACACAAATGCCTCACACAAACTTTTATTATTCACTGACACACCACAAATCTCAAAGAAACCCCTGCTTCACAGCAACGCAGCCACCAGCCCTGACAGGAGGTGTCACCCCCTACAACCCCAGCACACACCCGCAGCCTTGGCGCCTCTCGACGCTGCGCTGCTTTGGAGGTGTGATACTGCAGCAGGGTTCACCACTGCTCTCATCAAGGGGAAGGTTTTCATTCTCTGAATTAAAGGCACACAAATCAGGAGCCAAACCGCCCTTCTGCCACACAACAGCCAGTCTTTGGCATGGTGCCTGCGCAGGGCCAGGTCTTCTTCCCCTTGCGAATGCAGCGTGCACTTGGTTTTTGTTGGTTTCACACAAAGCATCCCAGTCACCAGCCTCACTTTCCAGCAGGTATGGGGCATCAGGCTCCAGAACAGGTGGTGGGTAAGGCCTTGCAGAAAGATTTTTAGAGAAATTTGCTTGTCAGGCGCAGGAACCCGCTGCAGCGCTATGCACGAGGACACACCACACGTGCTGCTAACAGGACAAACGTGCCTGATGGGCAAAGCTGGGAAGTGAGCACGGATTTCCCCTGTCAGACCAAGACACAGCTGTGTAAGAGAAGCAGCGTGGTTGAAGTGAGAGGGAGCAAGACAACCAGAAAAGGCTGCAAGACTCCTGCGCCATGCAGAGGGATGCAGCAGAGCTGGCACAGCCCACTGTCATCTCGTCTCCTTTTCCGTTCTCACGAGGAAACTACTCCCGGGCTCTGTTTGGCACGAACGCTGGCTCAGGACACACCTTTGGATGCCACTGAATGTGGTAAGGACATTTGGCAACACGGCTGTGCTCGAGGCCCCAGCTCCACTTCTAGTTGGCAAATTTTATAGGAGACAGAGGAGAAACACGCTGTCCTTTCAAAAATACTTAAAGGGAAACCTTCATCAGAGACTGAGCTCAGCAAAAATGACTGCAACAAACCCAACTGCATTGCCACTTTGGGATGGGGACAAGGGTGCACTACGGGCACCAGCTGGAGAGCCTAACCCGCGTGGAGCGCACGTGCCACAGCCTATGGCAAAGGCAGATCAGGATGGGGAATATCCATAACTGAGAAGAGCCAAAGGAAACACATCGGGAAAGATCCTGGGAACAACAGACTGGCATAAACAAGTGTCTCAAGTCTGTAGCTGTTAGCGTAAAGAAACAGCTTTGCTGCAATTTCATGATGAAGTAAACTTTGAAAGTTGTCTAAGAAATATCCTGACTCCAGGAAAGCGGTGCTTTAAGACCTGTGGCTGTACACTTTCTGTACAAATGTAAAAAAAATCATGCCAGCCAGTATAGCATATAAAAAAAGACAAGGCGAGATACGAGACCTTTAGGTGAGCAGTTCTTCCTCGCCAACAAAGAAAGCAGACACCTTCCCTGCAATCCCAGCAGTTTGCAGTTTTATTTTTGGCAGATTGTAATTAAAATGGTCTTTATGGCTTTAGAGAGAAGCCACTAAGCTGCACGTTTTGGCTGAAGCAGAGAGTGCATGTGCCTGGTATGCTCTGGATGAAGGGACATCGCCGAGAGAGCTCTCGCCACGGCTCTGCTCCTCCCACCTGACCCACAAACACTGCTGGTTGTACCTGGCTCTCTTTAGTGTTCTCATTTCTCATCAGCCAGGAACAAAATCCTGCTTGCTAACCAGTCCAGTCCCAGAGGCAGAATAAAAAGTCCTTGTTAAGACCTAGAAAAGCTTCATGTTTCTAACAAATCAAATCCAAACGTGTGCAAACACTGTTCTGGTTTGGTGCATTTCGTTCAGGTTCCACCACCAGTGCACTGGAATTTGCTCGCCCTGTGGATTTCATTCCTCATCCATCCTTCATCTCTCAGTCTTCTCAGGAGTCTTGACGAGCTATTCCTCCATTTTTGTCTTCAATATTTTTCCTATGCACATCCTTCCTGCCCTTCCCTCTTCCGCTGTCACACCCTGTTCCTCTGCAGCTATTTTCGGAAAGCAAAGACGTCTCGTGTTTTCAAGCTTCTCTTGCCTTCGCTTCCTGGTTTAGGAGAAGACACTTCTGCCAGCCCACCGTACGGGCAGCTCTCCGACTCTGGGTGATGGCCAGAGCACTCCACAGCAGGGATGAAGCCGCTGTCCCACATTCCTGTCCCACACAGCTTGCAGAGGTCATGTAGGCTGCAGGGGATGCGGGGTAACAGGTGGAACTGATAGAGCAGACTCCTCGCCTAGAGGGGAGAGAGACAAAGTCATCCGCTCCTCGCTAGCGGACGAACACGGGGAGCAGGGGTAGCCCTGGCATCCTGCCTCACGCTCCTGTTCGGCTACCTTAGAATGGTCAAAGCTTCAGCAAAGCATCATCCCTCCTGAACACAAACCTCAAGGCTAAACGAGGCACTGGGGACACCGCAGGTCGCAGGAGCCGCCGCACGCTGCAGCACATCCCACGGCCGGCAGTCGCTCCCAGCCCGAGATGGGCTGGGGACCGCGGCACAAAGATGAACAGCTCTGTCTGCCGTTTCCCTCGGGATGTACGAGGTTTAGCCCAACCATACCGTTACCTTCTAAGCACTGTACAGCTGCCTCTTACTTCTGCAAAACCTGTTTCCAGGCCAACGGCAGCATCCTGCCCTCCCAGGCTCCGGACAGGCAGGGAGATACAGGCCTTGCGGAAGACGAAGCATCAGTCTGATTTTCTCAAGGCTCTGCCTCCTCTCCTGGACCCGAGACTCAGCCCACATCAGCCCACAGGCACTTACCTTCCTGAGGACAAGTTCTCCGTTCATGTGCATAGCCAGGTTGCCGAAATGCAGCAGCATCTGGTCAGTGGCCAGCTGCTGTTCAATGACATCGTCCCCATAAATCACCACGATGGCCACACAGATGAAGAGGTGGAAATAGTCGGTCTGCAATGAGAAAAGAGGGGCTGGGGTACAGCAGGTGGAGGCAGACGTCTGACTTAACCTCCCCACCCTCCACAAGCATGTCCTTAGCAGAGATTTTGTGCTCCTTCCAGTTTTGCCTAGTGATACTCAGAAGTGAGTTACTGGTGGATATTGAATCAAAGCCTCTTGCCTTTAGAGTGCAGGAGCAAAGGTTGGACCATAGCTTTCAAATCACACTACTGATTTTGGGGAAGACATTTTCCAAATGTGTAAGAGAAGACTGAACTTCAGAAGTGGATGTTCAGCACTTTCTGAAAAACCTCCTTCTGAAGCCTGGACATCCTCAAGCAGGAGAGGCAGGTATCCATCCCCCTGCCACACAGATAAATCTTGTCGACGGTTACACACCCTCTGTAACACTTACGTGTTTTGGAGACTGTGCTACTAAGTGCCTCTATGAAAATTCTGCAACGCTTGCTGAGACGGTGAGGATTCAGCAAAGGACAGACTGCTGCTGCCCAGCGCGCGCTGCGCCCCTCTCCAGGGCTCTAACCTGATAGTGAGCCCAGCACGCTTCCCACATGTGCAAAGCCTCAGCATCTGGGAATTCACGCTTAAAACAGAGGAGGATCCAACGGTGACAGAACAGCATCTGCAGGCCATCCTCTCCCAAGGAAGAAAGGTGCTGGTAGAAGCGCGGGTGCATGAGCCGTAGCAGCTCTCGCAGGTACATCTGGAAAAGATGCTTGAGCTGAGCCCCCGCCTCACGCAAGGACTCGCACCGCCCTCACCTGCCGTCCCGGGGAGCCGCCCACCGTGTGCCAGACCCGGGGTCCCGCGGAGCCGGCTGCGGTTCTCCTCTCTCACAAAAAGCTCCAGCTTACGGCCTGTTTATTACAGCACAGCCAGGAGCACGCTTGGATCTGGCGTTAGAGGCCAGAGCTCACAGGCCACGGCAGCTATTTCACAAGGAAGGATGGAGGGTGAAAATAAAATCCCATGACAGCTACATTGTGAAAAGAAAGAAGGGGAGAGATGCAGGCTGAGGAAAGTAGACAGAGTCTTAAAAACCTAGAGAAAAGAAAGGACATCACTATCTCTGGCAGTATTTCATTCCAGTCGAGGCCGAGCAATACGGAAGTGATTTGGGAAAGCCTGACTGTACAGGCACGTTACAGTGCATAAATCTGTACAATAACTAACCGCACCTCACCAGCAGCCTCCCACCACAAGTTTACCACTTCAAATTGGTGCCATCATGACCCAGACAGAATTGTTCACTTTTAGAATGGATTTTTCAGGATCTTAGCCAGAAAACGACTGACACGCATGTTAAAACCTAAACAAGATCACCTCATTTTAAGAAACTCTGTCAGATATAGAAGGCTTTTCATTTGGACAAAACTTTTAAAATCTATTAAAAATATTAAGAAAAATATTAAAAAAAAACCCCACAAAGAGGGCTGTAGCTCAATCAACTCCTCTGCCTCACTCACACCAAATGCCCCAGAATCAGGACAAAAATGAATCAGAGGCTTCAGTGCCCAAGAGAAGTGCAAAGACAAAGCAAGCAGCATCCTAGATACATCTGATCATAAAAGGTTAATTGAATCAGCACCCCTTAGCCAAGGTAACTTTGACAATTTATTTGCTATAACTGCCTCTGGAGTGCCCAAATCACCCAGGATCAATTTTATCCATCAGGTATTTTGTGGCTTTGGGGTGTGATTCAGCATGCTGGAACCCAACAGCCTAGGTAACTGCTTTATGGCATTCTTCTGGTTTGACTGGGGAGAGGAGAAGCTAAAGACAGGCGGAAGGGAGCTCAGCATTCAGCCTCACCAGCTGCTTCTCCATATCCTCATCCCGGGGCGAGCTGACGAAGATCGTGTTCTGCATCAATCCTACGAAGCACCAGAAAGTATCCGACTCATCTAGGACCTCTGCCAGGAGTGGGGCAAGCAGGTCGGACATCCCCTGGGAGTATCCAATTGCTGGGTTAAACACTGCATAGTTCAGCAGGATCCTCCTGGAGAAGAGACGCACGCGGAGAGGTGAGACACGGAGAGAGCAGTCACGGCTGAGCGCAGCGCCCCTTCCCTTCTACCCACCTCCCGCCATACCGCTGTCCGGCAAAGCGCAAAGAGCAACGGATCACTCCTGCCGTCCAGGAGATTAACGTGCAATTGCACCCGGAGGCTTGTGAACTTCTGAGCACCTGGGCAGCACGTTGCATCCCACAGAATTGCTTTCCCTAAAAGAACTGTATCTAGGAGCATAACAAAGATACACCAACGCTACACCTAACTGGAACACTCATTTTCTAGGATTACATTTTGCACCAATCCAAAGAGGCTCCTGGATGGGCAGGAAGAACTCTGAACGGCACGCAGGAGCCCAAGACAATGGATTTGAACGGAACTCCTCAGGCTCCAATTTTCCAGCTGCAGGCCAGCCCACGGGGAGCAGTGCAGTGGGAGCAACACCGTTCATCTCAGGGAAAAGACACACGACCCCACTGTAAGGTGCTTCAACACATACAGATAAACCCTGCTGCAAACATCAGTCCAGTGAAATGAACTCCAGGAGGAGCTTTTGCATACACAGACTCTAAAATACAGAAAGAAAATGAGAACTTAAAAAGATGGAGAGGACAGAAATCAAGGGCCCATGGGAAAGGAGAGCTGATGCCTACACGTCCATGAGGCTCCAAGCCACACTGTCAGATTAAATCCAGCTATTTTCTAGGCACACATTTACAAGTCCCACACCCACGAAGGAGACTTTGGTGTGCTCATCCTCCACTCCGTCAGGAGAACCACAGACTCAAGCGACTGCCCACAACTCTGCTGTAGCACCCAGGACCCTCCCACAGCCGCAGGAGGCTCACACCTCTTCTGTGCCTGCGTACGCAGGGAAGCTAGGCGACGGGAGCAGGGCTAGTGTATCAAAAAGTCAGTGGCTAAAGCCACAGTGAAAGCTCTGGGGAAGAAGTCCTTGTTTCTGCATCCCTTGGTACCAGTCACTGTATGCACGGTGCTCTTCAGCATTCCCAAGGGAGCGACCTAGGTAGCCTGGGCCATTTCTCAGTTTTGTATACATTCAGTAGGACAAGTCGTTTGGGACATTAGAATCAGACACTTCACCTCATAGTTTCCACATTTGGGTTGTCCTCTCCTCGAAAGAACTGATTGCTGCGGTCAGTCCTCACAACGTCTTTATCTACTGTGAACTGTACTTTACGCCAAAACTCCTTCTGTTCATCTGCAGTCATCGAAAGCCTGAAAATTGAGCAGCAACAGGAGTGCGTTGACAAGAGACGAATATGATTGCCACAAGGACTAAAAAGTCTTACTTCAGCTTTAGTTTTCAGAGAAAAACTATTCCTGTACAGAGTTTTGTCATCACCTGAAACACAGACAAGCTAACCTGTCCAGAACAGCGCATTTTCTGTCCCAGTGGATTACTAGAAGGAGCCTCCTGGGTCATAAATAGGATGACATGATGGGTTTCTGTGATAAACTCCACTTCAGAAGCAGTTGGACTCTGCTCTCCACCGCTCCTTGTGGGTGGCACACCAGAACCCACCACTCTGTTTTGATTGTCTTCCAATTAACACTGTGACTGTCCCTCTCCACGTAAATGTACCCATCAGTTTACAATGCACATTTCTTGCAGTAATAACTTCCTCAAACTAGATATCTCTCCCTCCTCCCTGTTTTTACATCCAGCTGTATTTATACAGAAATACAAGATCCCATTTTCACCATCAGGGTTCCAAACCAAGCGCGCTGAGCTTGTAGTCGTGCCTGTGAGACAGGCTTCCCTACACGGCACTGACGGGCCTGTTCAAGAGCCCAGGTAAGGTGTTTGAGCTATATGGTATCAGCTCCTGCCCCTCAAGGGGTCAGCTCTGCCTGGTACCCCTCCCTTGCCAGCCCTCTCACTTCTCTACTGCAATCAGCGGAGGAGGCAGGGACTCCGTACGTCACCAGCGGTATCACTGCGACCTCAGCCTTGAGGAGAGATGAGCAGGTGAGGATGAGGCTGGTCTGTTACCTTTTCTCCTGGATCTCAAAGTACTCTTTCCTCTTCTGCAGCCTCAGTGCCTCCCTCTCTTCAGAGGTGGACTCGTAGCTGTAGTAGTGCAGCAGGAAGGGCCACACCTCCCCACGGATGGAAATATCAATCCCACCAAAGAAAATGGCCTGGAAGAAGGAGCAAAAGTTATGACTGGTACAGTTCTAACACTCCCCAAAACAGCAACAAGGAACTGCCCACTACTGTGCTCTGGTGGCTTTGCAGTTCTTTCCTGACAAGTGACGCCTTGATTCAAGCTCCTGCAATTTGCACATGTTTTGAGGGAAAGTGCTGGCCTTCTATTCCCAGACGAGACACAAATCAGGCTCATTTCAATGTCAATAACCCCCCCTGGAGAGGCTCTATGATTAACGTGTCGTTCTCATGTCACGGCTTAATCCCCAATCTTGGAGACACTGCATTTCACTGCAAACTTCTCTCTCAGGACCTGGACCCAGTGCTCCCCTGCAAGCCCTGCATTATTGCATACCGTAATATCAATTTTTCTTTCTCTGATTTGTTCACACTGCGTTTTGCAAAGACGTCTAGCACCGGGCACTCTGGTGTCCTAATTCCAACGGGCAGCAGAAGCTGGACAGCTCGCTCTTCTCAGCCAGGGAGATGCTCTGCAGATCAGCCTCATCTGCAGCCCCACAAGACCTCCAGCCAAGCACGACGCCAGCCAAGCACTACGCCGGTCTTTATACTCTCAATCGCCCAGTTCTTGCCCCCAGCACGAAAGCAAACTCTTGCAGCTTCCACCTGGGGACTCGAACTCCGCGGCAGGAGAGAAAGTATCAAAAGCGCAGCAGCCACCCCCTCACCTTCTGCAGCTTGTACTCCTCTTCCACCTGTCCGGATTCGTTCAGGTGATGGAGCCAGGCAGCCACATCGAGACGCTTGTACGTGTTCTCCTCCGGGTGGGTTTCCGAGGAGGGCAGCTTGGGACGGCGGATGGAGAACTGCATACACGTTTTCTCATCACTGAGCTGCTGAACCGGGGAAAACAAAACAAAAAACTGGAGGAAGGAGCCAGAGATAGCAGCCGAGTCTGAAACCAAGCAATTTTCAGAGCAGGAAAACCTTTTTTCCATGGTTTGCGTAGGATTAAGCACTGAGACGCTGCATTTGGGGAGGTTTTTTTTAATTCCAGCCATTACAATAGTAAGAGTGATTAGAATAATTAAAAATCTGAGTACCACAAAACAGCTTCATGTTAAAAAAAAATTGTTTCCATTCCTCCCCCAATCTTATCCCTGACCTGAAACTGAATTAATGCTGCTTACAGCAAAACTTCACCCTGCCAGGAATGCCTGCAATAAATTACATATGATTGGCCATATACAAAGGGATTGCTGTTAGGCAAGCAGGGAACCGCACTGCCAGGCTCTCTAAGGGCACTCATGATCCCAGTGCAAGACTGCAGCTGACATTTAATTTAAAAATCAAAGGTTGTTCAATGCAAAAAGTGAGCCCATGCGACCATAATAAGAAAAGCAGCAGGGGGCTCAGTGGGAAGGATGGAAATTTAAAAATCACTGTTTCTAATAAGCGCATACAGTATCTTAAACAGATAATTAAAGAGCTCTTATCACATTTGTATGTAGATTGAACAAAATATGGCAAGATGCCTTGTCAAAACATTTTCCAATGCAGTGTGCTACCCTTCACAAAATGGATGAAAGACTGACAGAATTTCAGACCTACCACTGGAGATTTCCCAGCCACCTCACATGCCTAAAGCACCGTGCTGACCTGTCGGGTTACCATGTCTAGCAGAATAACCACCTAAGCAGGTCTTCTGGATTATCTTCCCCCGTATTCCACAGGCAGAGCAGGAATGGAGGAGGATAAGCATCTACAAAAGGGATCTCGTGTCCAACTCGCAGTTGCATCCTAAGCAACATCCAACACATCATAGCTTTCTGCCTGACTTGGTGACATGAACTTATAGCTTCATTTCTCCAACACACTCCCCAGGCTAAAAACCAAACCGCAAAACATCTGCTGGAAAGATCCTCTTTGCCCCATTAGCCTTGCTCAGGTACCTGCTCCTTGAGATGGGTCTCTGTGCAGTACTTCCACTGCTGAAACACCTCCGACAGTTTATCCAGGCCACCGTGGTGAAAATGGAAGATCTTGTACTGGCTCTCCCTGCTCGCAACAACCAGTTGTCCACAGGTGCATGCGTCATCGCTGTGGGACAAAATGGGAGAGAACAACCTGCATTTCTTCCCCAGGATAACGAGGGGCCCAGCAGGGAGGGGGAGCATTAGATGACAGAGAGAGGAAAGCAAATTAAAAAGAAGTGCAGCATCAAGTTGTCCTCAAAATAGGGCGTGGAAGTAATTTTACAGCTCTGGAACTCGATGGTCTTTATGGGTCCCTTCCAACCAGAGATATTCTATGACTCTAAAACATGGCCTTAGTGACCGTTTTCCCCAAGAAGCTCCGCTTATGCCTGGTAATGGCACTCTTCTTTTACCTTACTAAGGAAAAAAATCCTTTTAGGCCCCATAACCGTAACTCAGAGGCTCTCCTGGGGAAGGCTGACACTTGCTTTCCCAGAGACAACCATTAGGGAAAGAATTCCAAGGAGGACTGCAGAAGCCATCTGCCTCCAGGGCCTGGCACACCCTGATCCAGAGCACACACAGATATCACCCACAGCAGTACATTACCTAAAGAAGAGGCGAAGGGATCGCATTTGACCCAGGTCCACTCTAAAGACACCACAGACCTGCTCCAGGGCAAATACTTTCTGCTGTTCGTCCCATCTGGTGCTCTGCATTTGCCCATTATTCTCCTGGAACTGGGCACTGGTGTCGAGGCTGGAGGCAGAGCTGGTGGAGCAGGTCAGGCGATTGTCACACGTGTCCCTGCAGACAAGAGCGTGGAGGAAGAAAGCCCCGCGAGACATCAGCCAAAGATGACTTCAGTTACACGCAATACCCACAGATGCTCACGCTAAAAATCCTTTGACAGAGCTCTGAAACCGGAATGCAGTGCAGGTCTAAGGAGTCAATAACTGACAGCTCACGTGAGAGGTTAAATTATTTTATTCAAATTAACTCCCTACTGTCTCAACAAATGATCCTATTTTTGATCTGTTCCTAAATTGCACACAGAACTGGGGAGAGCCAAAACCGTTCCTCAAAACAGTGACTTTTGAGAAGGCAAAACTAAGAAGCGCAGCGTCCCAGACTCCTCCACGGAACGGCCCATCCCCTGCTCCCTCACCGCAGCACAGAGACCAGTTTGGGGAGCCAGCACAGCAGGCACCTGCCTGCCCTGCAGACCACACCACAGAGCCCGAAGCTGCAGGACTCCTTCGCACCTCCGGGATTGCCGGCCTCTTGGGATGGAATACGTCGGGCTGTTGGAAAAACACGCCTGCAGAAGCGCAGGTGCTCGACAGGCTGCTGCAGCAGCTCCAGCGGCACCGGCTGAGTCTCCTCCAAAGGAAGAGACTTTTTGCCCCACAGCTCAAGCAACCTCCTCAGCACGCGGCTCAGCGGCCCAGCGCCCGGCCGGGACGGGAGGAGTGAGTGCAAGCAGACAGCAGCACGGTCAAGGGACCTCATCTGGTAAATTCCCTCTGTGACCAGTAAGATTCAAAGAATTTTCCCTGAACTCAAGTTTCCCATTATGCCTTTGCAAATGGACCTGACGAGCCTGGGTTCATGTGTATAAACTTCAGACAAATGGTTTCACTTGCAAACTTGAAACTTCGCAGAGTTAAAGAGCAGGACATTACACATGAGCTCTTTAAGTCACCACAGAGCAGAGGAGTGAACCCAAGCGTTTCCCAGTGTGCCAGGAGCTCACTGTCCCCCAGATATTTATGTTTAAGAGTAAACTGAGTTTAGATTAAAACGCCCCACATGCCCGTCACCAGCCCTGATCCCAAAAGAAAAATATCACTGCTTTGAGAATGAAGTGAATCTGAAACTGTGACCCCTTGATTCTTAAAAAGGCCACTAGATGTGAACAATCTCAGCGCAAGCTCTGAATGGGTTCCGCTGTGAAATCAGGGTTTGCAAGACAAGGCCAGGAGCAGGTATAAAGACAGCCCCCTGCAATGTCACTTTATGCAATGTTTTCTAATCCGCTTATCTAACAATGTAGGCACTGAACGCTGAAAATCACACACTCAGCATGCATCTGCAGCACACCACATCAGTATGCCTTCCAGGCCTGGCTACGGTGCCTCTGCCAGCGGGACAAGCCTTACTTGCAGCATCTACCCGTGGTTCAGGTCATTGCACCCCAATGGACAGGTCTCCGGACATCACAGTTAGTTGTGGGTTAAATTTTTAAGTGAGCCCCTGCGAGCCGCCCAGTTCAAACGTATGACTCAAAACCTTCGCTCCCACACGCATGGGAAATAAATCCCCAAGCCTCCTTCTCCAGTTCTGCAGCATTATGTAGATGAGACGAAGCCTGTCTCAGCTTCACTACTCTGTTCATGAAGTTCTGCTGCTCAATTTTTCTGAAACAGAGCACCAAAGCAAAACTTACATTCAAGCCATGCAGAAGTTGAGGTCTTAGAAGCGACACAGCAATATCGCCATGTGAGCGGGGATCATGTGAGGGTTCCCCAGTCAAGGAGGAACGTCAGCAGCTTTTTACTGGGACACTTCCAGTCTCACAAGCGCAGCTATACACCATCACTGGCACCTTGGGAATTTTTCTGTGAAAATTGTACTGACCTTTGTGAAAAATCAAGCATTACTTTCTGAAAAAGCTGCAAAATGTCACGCTTTCCTACAACATTCAGTATCTCATGTTAACGCAGAAGTAACAGGAGTCCTGGTACAAGACACTTGTGCTGGACTGCTTGCTGTAAGCAGCTAGTATTTATGGAGCAACACTTCATAACAGCCACAGCTGGTTACACAGGATTTTCCTGGAACAGATGACTCAAACTAGCTCAAATACTGAGCAGTGGCAACCAATTTGCTAAAACTCTTGCAAAGATGAACTGTCAGCAGGACGAAGGGCTGGAAGGTGGGTTGGCTGCGAGGATCATCGTCCTGCGGTTCCCTCGTCACAGAAGCCGACGTGCCCATTCTCCAAGAGCACCATCTCAAACGACCAGCGGCAGAGAGAGGACCGCCAAGAAATGACAGTTACCAGGAGAGCGGGGAAGGCTCGCTTTGATCCCAGACTCGTGTAGCTCCTCAGCACAGAATGCTATTGCCGGCTGCAGTCCCTCCTGCTACGTAACCAAGACCTGCTCCAGATACACAAGTAGCTACCGAAAACTCAGCAGCTGCAGAGCCCAGTCACAGGGGAGCTGGCAATGTTCTGTTTTCTGGAAATGCTTCTTCAGGACAAATGTTGACAGTTCACATTTGCCCACTAGCTACAGGCCTGCACACGCATCCAGCATACGGGGAAGCAACCTGAAGCAAGGCGTGTAAGTGGGTTGACCCCTCCTGGAGAGCAAAAAGCCAGCCAGTGTAAGCACGGTGCCTGAGTGTGCAGCCCAGCGAAACTCCAGTGTTTTCATTGATGTAGAAGATGGAACCTGAGAGAGACAACTGTGCACCCCATGCCCTTCGGAGAGGTTGATACACACATACATTCATACAGAGTCTAGGTGCAGTGAGAGTACCACCTTTACATCGGTGCATACTTAGACACTGTGGAAATGAAGAAAAAACACTCACTGTGTTTAACATTACTTTTTCCTGTATGTATTGATTGGGAAAAAAAAAAGGAAAGATTCCAATCAGTTGGACTACTTCAAAAAATAATGTTAATATTGAGATAATTCTGTACTTAAGTAACAACAAGTAGTATGATCAATGCTAATTTGGCAGATTTTGGGTAGTCCTCTAAATATGCACACAAGATACACAGATGCAAAGCAAGAGTTCTCCAACTTATTATTTCTCAAAGTCAGACTATTCTACCTGTTAGCTGAGGGATTTGTACCAGAGTGCCCCGCAAAAGCTGGGAGCTGAAGCACTGCAAGGCAAATAGCTGGAGGAACATTCCAGAGAGACTTTGGGTTGTGGGATCCAGGAAAAACAAAGCGCCAGCTAGTATACAGCACTGCTCAGCAAACCAAGAGAACAAGTGCAATGGCCCATGGGAACAAAAGGGACAGGAAAAAAAAAAATAAGAAGGATTAGCAAAACTTGAGGCAGGAAACCCAGAGACATACTCACTTAAGCCTTTTCCCCTTACTGACATCCCATTACTCTCATTCTTGCTGGTGAGCAAGACCAGGCGGTGATGTATTTTCTTCACTCAACAACCAGCTACAGCAATCAACCATATCTACATTCCTCGAGCTTTTGTAGCCCCTACGACAGCAAGCGCTTGCGCAAGGCAGCCACCATCCTCCTCCACCGCACGGGAACCCTCTCGTACGCCCGGCCCGGGGAGCCCAGCCCCACTCCACAAGAGAGGCTTTGGTCGGGGAGTTATGGAGCAATGGGACCTGCCCGTTCGGTCAAAGCATTTGTCCACACCTACAGCACAACGAGAGATCAAACCGGTCATTATTTCTGCACAGAGCCAGGGTAGAGACCTGCACCAACTACACAGGAAGACTATTTCAGCAACGAAGGTCTAATAACTCATTTTACGACATGATGTGACAAATGTAATTAAAAGAGGGAAAGGGGCTGAAGACTATAGCTGTGACGTGGCAGCTACCTAAGCTGTCAGCGCACACCACCCGATTCCCAGCGAGCCTCCTGCAAGAGCCAACCCCTCCTCGGCCGGCTCTCCACCAGCATCGCACGCCTTCCCTAATAACAGCCCTCCTCACGGCCCGGGCTGTCCCGCACACTGCCCCATGAAGCATCATTTACAAACAATAAGTATCATCATAATGTATGAGCATCCATGTAATGACAATTACATGCCCCTTTTCCTCCCCAGGGGTTAGCATTTCGCTGTTTCTCCGCTGTTCCCCACAGGCACTGACCTTCTAGGATCCTCTTCTTTCCAGCAAGGTGAAATAGCTCGTGGCAGCATCCGCTGCCTAAAGCATCTAAGACAGATAGCTTCAAACAAATAATCCATCAATAAAAGTTCAAAGCTATACTGAAACGCCTAAAAATTTAGTGCAGTGACTGTACAAAGTGAGGTAGTATTGCGCAGCTGGAACCCAAGTCTATTGTTCTGATTTCAAAAAGTGTCCTTGACAATATACATATATGAGTTGTGAAACATGCTGACTTCAGCGACGTACACAGGAAGTGCCAAAGAAAAAGATTGGTAATTTGGGATTAAACAATTTGTTGAAATATTTCTGGTCGTCCCAAGTCGCGCTGCAGCGAAGGACTGGAAGGACGCGCGGGAGGGGACCAGCTTCCAGAGGAGCGTGGCCACGCAGAGCCAGGCGCTGGCAGTGAAACGCTGCAGTAGCACCAGCTCCCTGCATCGGATCAGCACAGACGAGTAACTAGGTTAAGAACTGTGTTCAGTTCACCCTTTGGCTGAAAGTATTTGGAACTTGAAGTTCCTTTGCCTCAGAGAGCCTGAACAGAATTGATTTACAGCAACCTTGGTAAAAAGGAAAAAAGGCGTTAGATGTCCGGATGAACGCCTAACCAGAAACGAATGAAATCAAATGTCAAAGCATCCTCACATGGAAGCATACCTCTGTATCTGGAAACACGCATGGAAACAAATCTAACAATTCCTCCTATTTGTTAGGGAAACCTGGGAACAACTGCCCAGGACGTTACGGTACAAAGTACACAAATGTCAACACGGACTTTCCAAAAGCTTGTTCCACAGGCTTTCCATTGATCTGTTTGCTTTCAAAACATAAATTTCCCCACGTTGAACTGCACTAAATGCTATTTAGTAGCTAATTAACTTTCTGTGCTGAAAACCTCCTGTAATTGCACTTCTTTCACCTTTTTTAGCCTGTGTCCTCCAGGGAACCCAAGCTGTCCTACAGCATTTGTTCTGCTCATTTCTATCTCACAGGCACAAGTTCCTTCCTGACACCGGGCTGCCAATCACGGCTGCAGAGGTCACTGGAGACCAAATTAGGAGCACTCTGCCTCTGACAAACTTGCTTTGCTTAGCTTGCCGTAAAGGGAAAATAAAAGGTTATGAAAAATAATGGTATCCTTTCATGCTCGGCATCAGGAAGCAGATTCCACAGCACTAAAACTCAGCGCATTATTGTTAGTCACTTCGTACAGCTAATGTCATTAGCAATATTCAAAGAACAAGCTGTTTACATCTTAAAAGTGCTGGAACCCCTCCTTCCCGCCGTCCAGGAAAAGAGCAGGAGAAGGTTTGTGGTTACCAGCCATCTCCGTGCCGGCACCTCACGGCGTGCGCTGCGGGGAGGGCAGCAGCTCCGGCGTTCACCCCCTGACCTTGGGCTGTAACAGCGAGCTCACGACCAGGGACGGGCTGAGTTCGCACCGACCCTGCCAGCACAAGCCTGGCAAACAAAACATTTTCACACAACGGAACGGGGGACTCAGGGAAACTCGATTATGCAGCTTTGCTTTCTGATAGGTGCAATTGGTTTGTCCTTGAGAAATAAAGATCAAAACAATTTGTTATGCTTTATGGGGCTACCGCAATCCGCCGGCACAGCCCCTCCCCGCCTTCCCAGCGCCCAGCGCACGCAGAGCGGGCAGCATCCACCTCTGCCGCCGGGTCCTCACCCCAAACCGTGGCGGACAAAAGCCACGCTGTGTGGCTGGCACCCCTGGACGCCCAGCTCTGCAGCGGGGCTGGGTGCTGCCTTCCTGCCCCGCTCGGCCGAGGAGGGCGGCAGCTGAGCGAGGAGCCTCACTACACTGGGGGCTTTGTTGCTCCCGGTTCATTCCTCCAAGTCCTCGCGGCCCGAAGGGAAGCCGAGCGATTTAGCCAACAAGAGGGGGCATTAGAAAAACAGCCCTGCTCACCTCCAAAGGGCTCCCCCAACTGCTGTGAATCAAACCAAAGGAAAACAAAATAAACGGAGAATTCTTGAGTTAAGTATTTTGAATGTAAATGGGAAGAGGAAAAAAAATAATCAGAAGTTTGTAGTGAATTAATGTGTGTTTTAATCTCTTTTACCTGATCAAAGTCTGGAGTGTGATACACATACACCTTCAGTTAAAAGACAAGCAATGTGTTTTGCACAGATGAGACTTCCAGACAGGTGGAGGCTACTCAGGTGAAGCCCAAGCAAGGCTCTTCTCTGTGACTTCTTGTTGCAGTGAGGTAGCGGGGACAGAATTAGCAGTTCGATGCTTATGAATAAAATACACACAGCTCCCGAGGAGCCAAACACAACAAATCATTTAAAGCCGAGTGTACGCTGCTCAATGATGCAAATGTTACCTTCATTTTAAGGAAGGAAAATATTCCAAAAGCTGAATGGCAGATTTTCACAATCCACACAGAGAAGGGGCACCTCATGCCTAGGCTTTAGCTCATTAATAAATCAATCGAAATGCAACACTTAAAAAAAAAATTCCTTAGATGGAAAAAGTGATTTCTCAGCAAAGCCTGAAAAAGAATGTTTGCTTTTCAGCCTATTCCAGACTGGAAAAGGGGACCTTTCTTACCAGTGTTTATTTTATATTTAAAATCAATGGATTATTTTGCTTTTTTCTTTCAGTTCTATCCATGCAAAAATAAAATTCTACAGTAATTATGCTAATTACAATCAAGCCTTCAAAACCCTGGTCCCTTGAAAGCCCTGAAGATTACCTTTGTTCTTACATTCTTGGCTCTAAGCAATGAACTGGGAATTTCAGGGGGACTTTTTACTGACAGACAAAGTTAACCAGCTCCCCGGACTCTGCGCTGCCGCTGGCCCAGCGTCAGCTGAGCCCGCACCGCCCAGAATTTCGCTGTTTCCACAACACAATGCGCAGTTCCCAAGGGGAGAGCTTTCTTCGAGTAGCAGAAAAGGGAGAGGAACGAGGAGAGCTAAGAGCATGTTTCAGAGTTATTGTAAATGCTTAATGCTCTTATAATTGCCAGGATCGAGCCAAGAGGACAGCGACCACGCAGATTTATTTGCATATACTGTTGTACTTCTGAGAGGGGACACGCTCTTTGTTTTGATCCAGTTAACGCAATTCTTCCCTCACAAAGCTATGGACACCTGCCAGCACCATTTATCTGCACTCGCAAGTACCATTTCTGGGCGTTCCGATCGTATAAACAAGTAACAGAAGAAATGCAAGAATATCCTGGGAAAAGGCACTTTATTGCAATGCCTCCGGGAGAAAACGGCCACGGTTGTATTTCACCCTGCTCCCGCCCTGCTCCCGCCACCGGGCCGGTCACGCCAGCTTCCCACGCAGCCCCACTGCCCACTCGGGACGCGGAGCCCCGTGCTCCCTCGGACAACCCGCGCTGTCATCTTCCCCAACTCGCGGCTTCGCGGCGGTGCCACAGGCGAAGGGCAGGCACGGAGCCACGGCCGCCGCGCTGAGGAGCAGCCCCGCCGCTGCCCCGGGGCCGCTGTGCCCGCGGGGCGGGGCCGAGCCGAGCGGGGCCGGGCCGCGCGGGGCCGCTGGGCAGAGCGCGCCCCCTGGCGGCCGCGCCGCGCCGCCCGCCCGGCCCCGCCGCCCCTTTCCGCGGGCGCTGCCCGAAGCCGCGCTCGGAGCTTCGCCGTCCCCGTAACCAAACCCCACAACGCCCGGCGCCCCAGAAACCTCGGGGCAGGGGGGGGAGCGGTTCCTCTCTGCTCCTCCACCGCTCCCGTTTGCGCGGCCGTGGGATCTCTTTCTCAGGTGTCGCCAGCTCTCGTCACTCGACCATCCCTCCCCTGAAATCCCAAATTAATAGCTCCACGATCCCGCTAGCGGCAGTTCCTGATCTCGAGTTAGCTGTCACTATTTTCTTCCACAGAAATCTGGCAGCGAACCAATCGAGGGAAAAAACAAACCTGCTATAATTAACGTTCTTGCTGTTCAAATATTTATATAAAGCAAGATAGAGCCGTATGCCTCTGCAGTCTCTTGGATCTGTCCAACCTGCTCAGCTTTGCAGCCAGGAACAACTTTAATTGATCACACAGCACGGCTGACAGCAACGGCTGAGGCCGGCTCCTCTTCCCGGTCCCCGGCTCCGTGCAGACCACCTCAAGTCCTGCCTTAGATGAAGTTTACACCTACCCCCACCTCAAGGGAAAAAACACAATCCTTCTGATGGAAGAAGGATTTGGGAATACTTATTTCTTGGGCATGGGTTTGGGTATAACTGGAAGTAGGCGCTTCCATCACAAATTGCACTAGTTCAGGCGAGGCCCTGGGGAAGAGGAGCCTGACCCAGAGGCGGCGAGGCACCCCGTGCGCTCACCCCCAAGGCTGAAGTCATCAGAAGATGGCATGACACAAGATGCTGCAAGAAGTTACAGGAGATTTGGAAGTCCGTCAGCAATTCCCCTGGTTCTAAGAACATAATCACTTCTGTTACAACAGCGATGAATTCCCAGCCTCTTGACACTCCAGGGCTCCTGCCAGTTCACACTAATTTCTGCTCATTTCCCCTATAATTCTGCCTCCTGTTTATTCTGCAGAGGTCTGAACAGCACTAAGCCTTTCAGGTGAGCTGCCAAAACAACATGATGCAACACCGTACGCTCTGTTACAGCCGCTCCTGCAGCTGCTGCCACCCTCCGTAACGCTGCGCCTCCGCTCCCTCGTGAGAAGGTAATTTACTGATTAGCTCCCTGGGAAGAGGCTTAACAACAGGATGTGCAACACATCTGTAAAAATTGCATCAACTGCCATGCCAAAGGAGTTTCTCCTTGTGTTGTGTGCTGCAATAGTTCTGTTAGGTGAATGCATGTCTGCTGAAGAACATGGGAACTGTACCATCACTTAGCTCCGTTATGACAATGCTTTATTATTTTTATTACTGGCTGCTAAAATTATCACCTTCTTATGAAAGACGTTTCCTTCTTGCATGGATATCCACGACCACATTGGTCACATCGCTTCTGCTTGTCCTTCAAAGCAGTGCTGTGGAAGTGCGAGCTGGCCTCTGTTCCGTCACCTGCGGGACTGTTTGCAGCTCCAGCCTCTGGCCAGATGTTGCCCCAACTCCACTTGTATAATTCCACCACCGAGGCTTCAGTCCAAATTCTGAGTGTATCGACCAACTTCGCAACCTGAAGTTAGTGAAGGAACCAGTGCCAGCATTTATTTGTCCTCTTCAGCGTTTTTGTACGGTGCTAGGCAGATAACGGCAAGTGCAGTTTATTACCGAAGCAAAAAGCCATCAGCAGCGCTACCACCTACTGCTAGGGAAAGCTCCTGTTAACCAGGGATCACTCTGGCACGGCACAAAAAAACCCCAACAAACCCAAGCTAAACCCCACTTAGAGAGCACTAAGTGCTTCCACAACCGATTGGTATAGATCTGATGTCACGGTCAGTTAAAATAACTTCAGGAGCATCAGTTGAAAGACATTATATAGGTGTCAGATGCTATTTGGTCGCCAGGATGTCACAGAAGGCTTTTAGTTTCACTTTACTGATGGGGAAAATGGAAGCTGAGTAATTTAGCAGGGCAGCAGCAAACCAAAGCTGGGTGCAGAGTACAGTTGTCCTGAATTAGTGCCCTTCAGACCACAAGGCAAATGGTTCCTGACAGACAGCAAACAACGGTGAAGGGGAGAAAAGGAACAGAATGGAACGATTTTATTTCCAGTATCCCCCCTTCCCTGCAGAAATGCAGTCAGCGACAAAGCCGCTATCAATACAGGCATTTCTCACATTAGCTACCTCCCTGCAGCAGCCACATCCGATGAGCAGAAAGGGGCCCCCCACGTTAACAAGGACACAGAAACCGAGAGAGCAAAGCCACCTTTCCACCAGAGCTGCGTGCACTATGCAGAGTGCCAGGCTTCTCTAAAAAGAGCAGCAAGAAAGCGTACGCTGGTGATGGGACACTGCCCTAGCTCCGTGCCTGAGGAGCTGTGTAAATGGGAGGACAGCATCGATCGCTGCATGGGATCCCTGGCAGCCTTGGAAAAAACCAAAAAACAATGGATACATTTTTATTTCCTTGTGCTCTACAAGGCGAGTTGTTGCCTTAAACTGACTCGTTGTGCAACTCAACCACTTCCAAGCCTTCCTCCCTTCTTCCTCCCTGTCCCTGTCCCTGTCCTGTCCGCACACGCGGGTACGTGTCTGTTGGCTGCCTTCTGCCCAGGAGGCCAGGCCACCTCCTCAGAGGATGCTCCATGAGGCATATGGGAGCTGTGGCTCCTGGCCATACGGGTATTTTGGCAAGTAGTATGCTGAGCACCTGAGCTCACCTGATCCAAGCCTACATGCATGTTCTAATTCTTCCACAATGTCGCATTTCTCCATTTCTGATGATACCTATTTGCACCGAAAGAAAGATGGCTGGACTGAAACACCCATGCAATGCATTGCTTCAGTTTCCGAAACAACGATGGGGAAAAGCAGAGTTCCCTTTACAACAGCTCCCCAATGCAGAAGGAAATAACCAGAAACATTCGTTCCTCTTTGCAGGGAGGAGGTGGTGACTGGGGGGTAGGGAGGGAAGAGAGCTGAAACAATCTGCCAGCAGCACAAACTTTGTTCGCACTCCAATTCTGGCTCAGATGGGAAGCAGCCAGCAGGAAAAAAAAAAACAAAACCAACAAACCAACAAAAGAAACAAGGAAGCTGTTCTCATGCTTGTAGTGACTTCTGAAATAGCATCCCCCACCCCCCAAAACGCCGGGATGAACACAGGAAATAAGAGAATACTTTTTGACAAGACGTTTACGAAGTATTCTACACAAAATCTCTGACTCAAATAATTTGTAAGATATCATGCAAGGGGGCTCTATAGGGAAGAACAAATTGGCATAAAAAGTGGACACACTGGACAAAAGCCTTCAGAGTCTGAAGTGCCAAACAATGAAAGGTCTGTTTTATTAATCTGCTGTGAGTTATGAGTGCCGCATGCACTGTACGAGGCTTTCAACCTTGTGCCAGGGGAGTTAACGTGAAAAAAAAAGCAGAAAAAAGAAAAGCAGAAAAAAAAAGGCAGGAGAAGTCTGCTAGGGCCACAGGCAGCGCGTCTGCAGTCCCTGTGTGGCCGGGGCAGCAGGCGAGGAATGCCGGCAGAGGGCTCGCCCGAGCGCGGCCGCCAGCACCCAGGGAACCGCTGCATGAATTCACGGCGAGGCAGTGCGGGCGCAATGAACTGCATTTCCTTCCTTCCGCGCCGCTCTCAGTGCCTCGAAGTGCGAGTGCCGCAGAGCAGTTAAACCACAAGGCTCCCCGCCCGCCTGCGGGGCAGCGCGCCGTGCCGGCACCCTTCTGCACGAGCTGCTGTCCCGGGCGCGCCGTCGGGCGCGAAGCCGCACGCCTTGGGCAGCACATGGTCCTGTGGCCCAGGTCAAGGACTGGGGTTTCCCAGTCTCCTGGTTTTCCGCAGTCAGGACATTATTCGGAACATCTCCCTCGCTACTCCCACCTCTAACCACTAAGTAAAGGGATAAGGACCCCTCCTCAGGCTGTGTGGGTGAATGACCCGCAGCTGAGGCCACAGCTCCCACACACACACTGAAAGAGAGGAGAGTTTTCTTTTAAGAATCTTACTGCTGGAACTCAGAAATGTTCACAGAAGCATTTTAATTATATTTTATTTACCAAAAAATGCTGACACCCTGCCCCCCAAACCTTCACCTTTTTCAGAGTGACAGAGACAGGTCAAACACACAGATTGTCAGTGCTGCTTCAAGAAAAAAAAAATTTACACACCTTAAACAAACAGTGTTTGCAAACAGGTTGCAGTGGATTTGAGGGTTTTCTGCTTTTTAAGCCAAGGCCAAGAAACTTCTAAACCACCACGACATTCTCTGAAAGTGCATGCAACTAAAGGCTCGACCGCCGAGCAGCAGCCCAGCGCTAGAACAGCACCTGAGCGGGACAAACAGCCTGGGAGCCAACAAAACAGCCAGGTATTCGGAACGAAATGTTGTCGTTCAAGGGTCTCTCTGTTAAATGTTTTCAAGGTGTGTTTCATGACATTTCTGTAGTTTCCAAAGCCATCTTAATTCCTATCAACAGTTGTCAAAAAAGACTGTTGGGCATCACACTTAGAGGGCTAAAAGGGATGCTGTCAAACTGAGGTTGTTCAGCACAATCTGGAAGCCAAAGGCCCATGCTGGCCACTCCGCAGCTGCTTTGCAATGTCCCTCTGCAGCCAGAGGAGAGATGTGGTGTGACGGGATGGGATGGGATGGGATGGGATGGGA
>WHYT01013361.1:112236-127448 GCA_009806455.1 Tetrax tetrax | reverse complement strand
CCCGCAGAGCGGCTGGGACCCCCCGGGGCAGGTCTGGGAGCGGGGGGGGGGGCGGCAGTCCCCCCAGGAGGGGCTGTGGGACCCCTGCGAGGGGTCGGCGGTGTTTTGGGGTGCAGGGAGGAGGGGGGGGCACTGGGAGAGGGGCTGGGTGGAGGTGGAGGTGAGGCTGGGGGCTGCATCCTGACCCGCAGCGTGGGGCTGGATGGGACAGGGCCCCCGTGGGGAGGGGGATTGGCCTGGCCGGGGCTGGCAGGGGGCAGTGGGCCCTCCCAGGGGTACCTGGTTGTGTCGAGGCCCCTCTGCACTGTCTGCGAGATGGGACAGGGGGGTCTCTGGGGAGCTGCCGACATCAAAACAGCTGCACCCTCACGGGGGGACATCCTGGGGGGCTCTGCGCCCCTGCTGCCCTGTGCCGGGGTCGGTGGTCGCGGCTGGCTCTGTGCGGCGGAGGTGGTTTTGCCTTGGGCGAGCGCTGGCTGATCCCAAGGATCAAACAACTCCTACGAGGCTCCCGTGCTTCCCTGGGTACGGAAGCGTTTTGGAGCCTCGTGTTCGCAGACCCTCTGCTCTGGGGATCTCAGAGCACCTGGCAGAGAGTGAATGGAATAAATAGCGTTCTCCCAGCTGGAGAGACCGAGGTGGTCAAGGGAAAAATACCTCGGAGTCAGGAGAGGTGCCTGGAGCCAACACGGGATTGTTCCCACGGAAAGCTCCGCTGTCTGCTTGTACGGTCAGGGCAGGACTCGCTCTAAAAAGGCGCGTGCTGCCGCGGTGGGGAAAGGGCAGCGGTCCTCCCAGCCTGCCGTGAGGGACGTGGAGCCTTACTCAGTGTTTTTGGGTCCAAGCAGCCCCGGGGAGAGAGCTGAGGGTGCCCTGGCAGCCGCGGGTGTGCGCAGACAGAGAGCCTGTCCCGGAGAGGGCTGGGACGCGTTGGCAGGATGGGAAGGAGGAGAAAACCCGGCGAGGGCGGCTGACACTGCCACCGCTTCCTGCCCTCTGCTCTGCTACCATAGATGGTCACGTCTGCCGCAGCGTGGCGTGGAAACGGGGCCTGTCCGCCGCCGCGCTCCCGAGCACAGCTCCGGGCTCCGTCGGGACTCTGACCCGGGCAAACGGGAACACGGCCAAGGCTGGGATCAGCCGGGCGCGGGGCTCTGCTGACATCTAGTGAGGCTGGCTGCTCCGGCTTCGTGCTCCCTGCGAGCTGCCGAGGCGCCCAAAGCCCTTTGAGGGTCTGGTTTTTCTAAGCAGCCAGCGAGTAGGACTTGTGCGTCTTCTTGGCGAAGACCCGGCTCAGCACCATTCCCCCCGCGCTCCACGCAGCCCCCGCGGCTCCCAGCCGCTGCCTGGCAAAGCACACGGAGCCAAGCGGGACCCGCGCCACTGCCCTCGCCTCGTCCTTCCCAGCCCAGCTGAAGGCTGTAGAGGAGACGAGCAGCCCCTGCAGCTGCTGGTGCTGTTTGCTTCGTTTTCTTGCCTCGTTTCCCCCTGCCAACACCTGATCTGCCTCTCACAGCTGTCTCCATCACTGCCTGCAGCCTGGCCAGACACTTTAGGGTTGACTGACGTGATACAAAATAGAAAACAAGATACAACCACCTCTTTTCCATGCAACTAATTACTTCTATTTCATAGCATCCTACAAAAGTCACAGCAGTGAACCACCAGCCACGTCCTGCCTCGCTGGCACTGGGGGGACCAGTAATCCTGGTGGGCAGTGCAGGCGGGACGTGTCGTCCCCAGCTGCAACCATGAGGAGGAAGGGAGACTGGGGAGGAGGAACTGGGAATGACCAGGGAATGGGGAGAGGAAGAGCGCAGCTGGCTGCGGTTATCGCGACCCAGCCCTCGGCCGGTGTGTTTGCTCCTGGGGTGAGTGCGTTCAGCCCGGCGTGGTTCCTGGAGGAACAAAGAGCTGGTTCCTGGTGAGGGTGGGTCTCGGAAGAGCTGCCCGTTTACAGGGCTGTAAACCAGGTCAGTGCTCTCTGGGAGATCCCAGTGCCCCTAAACCGCGCCAGCCTGGCCGTCGCTGTCCCGTCTCCAGGGAAATCTCGCTGCCCCATCGGTTTCTGGCTACGCAGCGCAGCGCCTTGGCTGCTCTTACATCCTCAGAAACAGCAGCTTTGCAAAAAATTAACCACAGCCCACCAAAACAGGTCGGTAGCCTTCAGTCTCTGTTTGCAGACAAAGTGAGTGACCTCAGCCAGGTGGCAGAGACAGAGTGACCCCCGGGGACAGCTGTACCCAGGAACGCGTCCGTTCTGCACCCCTCGGGCTGCGCAGCTGGCCCCGGGTTAACGCTCCCTTCCCCAGAGCCCAGCCCGCCTGGGGAGCAGCGTGCCAGGGAGCTGGACCTGCTCGCCGTGACCTGTTGGCCAACCCCTCTGTCCTGAGCACGGCCCTGCTCCTGCCGTCTCGCTTCTCCCCAGAGCTTCCCAGGCTGAGCCAGTTTCCAGCTGGATCTCTTCCCTGATCCAGCCCCCCGGAGACCGTACCGGCACAGCGGGGTAGTGCACTGTCGGAGACCCCTTTCCGTGGGAGCCTGGGCTTGATTCAGCTTGAAGCGCCATGAAACCAGCCCTGGGCCATTTCTGCGGCAGCGCGGGGCACGCGGGTCCCTCCATCCCGGGGTGAAGGGAAACCCATCCCCAGCAGCAGCTGTTTGAGTGTCACAAGCCTCTCCCGCTGCGAGACAAACCCGAGGCTCTTTGCCCTTTCCCTGCAGATAGGGAGGGAGGTTATTCTTGCCCCCTGCAAGGAGAGACTTTTCCCACTTCCACTTATCCCGTTGGGTAAACAGGCACAGTGTGGCCGCTCTTACCTCGGGAACTCTTGGGAACTCTCCCTCCGGTCGCTCCCGCTGCCTCCATCTGCCCCGGGCGGGAGGGGCCCTGCCTCTTTGGCAAAGCCGCTCTCGGTGACAGAGGACGTCAGTCCAATTTTGCAGGTTTGTGTGCTGCCCTTCGGAGGCCGTGGCTGATGTTTGCTTGGTTTTGTCCCCTCCACGGTCACCTCCCAGGACGACTGCCCTGCGGTTGGGGTGAATGCCTGTCTGCGCCCCATCACCTCCCGCCCTTCCCCGGCGCATCCAGCCCTGATGGTGCGTTGCTGGCTCACCTCGGAGCTGCCCTGCGGTGTGGCAGGTCCTCCTGAAATGCCTCTCGGCGAGTTTTGTGCTGCAGGAGAGCAGAGCTGCCCGCCAGCATGGGCACAGTGCCCTCCGGTTCTGCAAAAGGCTCCGCAAGCGCCTGGCACCGGATGGGCAGCCCCAGCCCCAGCCGTCCCGGGACCCCCTCAACGCCCATCAGCTGGGCACGGGGGCCGATTCCCAGCTCCCACCCACGGTGCCTGGGCAGCACGGCACAGCCCATGCGGTGTTACAGGCACCAGCTCCGCGGGCGCTGAGCGCACAGCTGGCACCCCGCGTTTCCCACCCTTGGGCTTGGATTTCACAGGACGGGTGCTGCCGTACGTCAGCCTCGCCGCGCGGCTCAGCCGGCCGGTGCGGAGCACGCAGCGGCGGCGTCACTCCAGCTCTGCAGGAGGGTGCTGCCCAGGCGCTCGGGCGCCTTTCCCTCCTCCTCGGGGTTGGTGTGGGTTAAGCCGTGGCACAGCCGCTGCTGGAGGCCGGCTGTGGGCGAGGGCAGCATCTCGCCACGCAGCTCTGGCCAGACAGGCTTCCCGGGCCAGAGAGGATTTCTTCACGCTTGGGGTGGAAGCCCTCTGCAATCACAGCTGAAGCAAGACTTGGTCTTTCCTTCAAGGCTGGAGTTTTGCCCAGGGCTCAGTGCTATAAACTCCCATGGTCATTTCGCTCCCCCCCGTCCCCATCTATTTTCTTAAAAGCCCCAAAGAGAAGAGGGGTGCTCAGCCAGGGACGCCTGGGCCCCGGCTCAAGCTCAGTGTGCTGTTAGTCTCTGGAGCTGGCTGCAAAAAACCTGAGCAAAGACTCCTCGTGCGCCCCACAGAGCCAAAAAAGAAGGAGGCACATAATAAAATGTCCCCGATCTCTGTTGAAACTCTTTGAAAAAGAAAAAGCTTAGCAGCAATCTTTCAAATCCTGGGAGACAGCGGCGCTGCCCACGCCCCTCGGAGGCAGCCAGGTCACGGCAACGGGCAGGACAACTCTGCGGAGACCCGGCCAGGGGTCAGCGCGTTTGCAGCCATCGCCAGCTCTGTGCCTGGCTGGAGCTCTGCCTTCCTCCTCCTCCTCTTCTCTCGGAGGGTGCACGTGGCACCTGCCCGCCCTGCCACGGGGGCTGCAGAGAGCACGGGCACCCTCGCTCCTTCTCCGCCAGCTCCATCCCTGGGGAGCAGAGGCCCCCAGGCCAGGGCTGACGCAGCCTTGCCCAGCACAAAGCCAGCTCCCAGCCTCCTTGCATCCATCCCCCCTTCTGCTTCTTTCCCTGACTCCCCCACGGTGGCAGAGTGGGGCCCAGTTAAGCGTCCCCAGTTCAGGTCTAATCCCCCTGGCTGTTTTTAACGGCTGCAGTCCTCTGCACCCAAGCGTGAACAAAGGAGCAGCCCCCTGCGCAGAGGGGCCGCGCTCCGCTCGGGCACCGGCCCCGCACACTTCTCGCGGTGACAAACAGCCCTGACACAGGTGACGGCCCCGTTCCCCCGCGCCGCGGGACAGAGCAGCAGGGCTAGCTGTCCCCTCAACACTGGGGACCTGCCCCAGCCATGCTGGGGGCTGCGGCACCTCCGGCGCATCCCAGCTCCCTCCCGCTTTCCCCCTCTGCCGACCCTGGCTCCCGCTGAGGGCAGGGCTCTCCCCGTTTCTGCTGCGGAGAGGGGAATGCGAGAGCGAGGTATAAATATCCATGAAGATTAGCGCTTGCACAGCACTCTGCCCTGGAGAGAGGGTTGAGTGTCACCCACAGCCCGCATTCCCTTTCTCTCCGCTCCCCAGCTGCCTCTCCTCTTCCCAGCCCTGGGTTCACAATCTCCGCAGCCAGCGCTTTCATGTCATTCCTCCCTCCACCCCCATTCCCTCTTGAAAGGGAGAAAATAATAGAGCCTTTGTTGGGCTGCTGCGGCGCAGGCACCGAGCAAGGAGCTGCACGGGGGTACGGGGCTGCCGGGCACGGCTGCTTGCCTGGATTACGGCATTCCTGCACCTTCAGCTCAGGAAAGTCAATCCTGTGCCCCGTGGCGTGTAAAGGGACGTGGGGCTTGCTGGCATCCACAAAACAGCCGCCAAACAAACAAAAAAATAATCCTCTGCACCCGCACTGCTGACTTCCCCCACTTTTATGTAAATTAATATTAATAGGTCCTCAAGTTCGGTTTCTGTACAGATATATACAAATAGGAAATAGCTTCATATTTACATCATTAAGTTAATTAGGCTCTGTAAAAAAAAAAAAAACAAAAAACAAACAAACAAACCCCAGCTTTCCAAATCGTATGTACAGACAGCAGAGGTGAGCTCACGTCCTTGGCGCGGTCACACTGACAGTGTAATGTACACTAATCGCTGCCCCGGTCCCACGGGCAACGGGCCCCCACGGGCAACGGGCCCCCGCGGGCCGGGCACGAGCGCTACGAGCAGGAGGATCCCGCTCCGGGCTTTGCCGCTGCCCAGGACCCAGCAGGTGCTTGTTTCTGGCGAGGCACAGCAGCACCCCGGGGCCCGTCCGTGTAATGTACACTACCAGCGCTCTGTGGATCCCGTGGAAGGCACGAGACCGGCACAGACGTCGTGTTTGAGCCGGTGGATGCTCTGCACAGCTTCTCCCTGGCGCTCCTCGACGCCAGACGCCTACAGCGGTACGAGGCCGGTCCAGCCCCGAGGGTCCGGGGCCCCTGGAGAGCCCCGGTGCGAGTGCAGGGTCCCAGCCCAGGGTCACACGATGCTGGCCAGTTCTGTGTTGTCCGAATCTGAGCTGCTGTTGCTCTCCTCCCTGGGGGAAAAGGGTTGGGGATGAGGCGTGAGTGAGCCGTGGAGCCAGCCCTGCCTCCAGCCAGGAGCACAGGAGCCTCCGAAGGGCTGGAGGAGGACGTCACCGCCTCATGTGGTCCCCAAACAAGTTTCTTTAGCAACTCAGGCGGATTCCTCGTTGATCTCAAACACTTCACGCCATCTCTTTGGAAGTCAGGATTGGGAAAACAAGCCAGCTCTTCCCTCACCCCACCGCCCACACATCCTGAAGATTCCTGCACAAGTCACAGTGTGTCCCAACCTGTCTGGGCTGGGTCCTGCCCCCACATATCCCATTGGCATGCCGTGCGTGCTGCCTCCACAGCACAAGCTGACGCTCACCTTAAGTCCTGCAGGGCTTTCTTGTTCTTCCTCCGCTTCTCCTCGTCGATGGGGTACAGCTTGAAGAGGAGCAGGCCCAGCAGGATCAGCCCCACGGGCACGGCTGACACCAGCATCTTCAGAGTGAAGTGCACCTCGCGGGGCTGGGAGCAGCCCCGGGTCTGGTACCCTGCAAAGCTGCGGGCGGAAAGGGACCTTCAGGCAAAGGAACCTGAGTTTGCAGGAGACAAACTGCCCCTGCAGGGAGAGGTTTGTGGGGCCACAGCTGGATCTAGACCCCCCCCACCTCCCTCCTGGCCCCTGGGAAGCAGAGACGCCTGGATGTGGAGGCACCTCACTGGCCTCCCTCCCTCTTCCTCGGCTCCCACACAAAAACTCACTCTAAGCTGAGTGTGGAGATGCCCAGGGACACTCCAGAGGCAAACTTGGTGAAGAAGACGTAGAAGGAGAAGAAGATGGCTTCATGGCCATGGGAGTTGGGGTGCTGCAGTTTGAAGTCATCTATGACGTCTGGGAGCATGGACCTGTGCAGAGAGCGGGACGGTAAACACTGGGACTGAGCTGACAGAGCATCTCCCCTCCCTGCTGAGGGGATTTCCCTCCAAGATCCCCATCTTGGCCTGCCAACTCTGCAGAAAGTGCTCAAGGGTTTCTGGTCACTCCGGCAGGTCCTTGCCCAGCTCAGCACTCTCAGGGTGCGGTGCTGAGCGCCAGGACCTTGCACTCACCAGGGCAGGAGGAAGGCGGCTGCCACGCTGATCCCAGCTGCAACGGCCACGATGTAGGTGACGATGAGGTTACTGTCCAGGACCGCCACCATGATGAGGAAGGGGATGGCAGACTGGACAGGGGACAGAAACCAGGCGGTGTCAGCAGTGCCTGACCCAGACTGCTTGGCCTTTCCCCTTCCCTCCATGCACATCCCTCCAGCTGCCGGACAGCCGGGGAAGCAGCGGTGCTTCCTCCCAAAGCCCTACAGCCGCCACTTCTGCTGGCCTTGGCCACGTCCAGCACAGCACGAAGAGCAAGGTGAGGGACAGGCAGCGAGTCAGCAGCAGCAGCCTCTGCCCAGCTCCAGGCCCTCTTGGGGGGACACTGCTCTGCTCATCCTCACGTGCACCCCTGCGCGCGAGGGGACCCACTCACCGAGATGCCCACGTAGACAGCAGTCTTCTTCCCAAAGCGGGTAAGGAACCACTGCCAGAGCGGAATGGTCAGGGTGGCCGAGAGCTGCGGGAAGAGAAGGTCGTGGTGTCCCTCCTAGCCAGGCTCTTCTGCGGGGGAAAAGCTCTTCCCAGCAAGGAGCAGCTCCTGGGCACAGCCTCCCCCATCACATCCCCAGCTTTTGCCAGCACCTCTGATTTCCACATGCTCCCGGGGCTGGCACACAGCCACGCTGCCTGCTCCTGCCCTCACCCCAGCCCTCGCCTGCCGCTGCGCCCAGGAAGGAGAGCTCGCAATTGGACTGGGTGCGTGGGGCCACCTCCTCCCCCGGCGTGGAGCACCCTGGCACCCAGCACCGCTGTCCTCGGGGAAGCTGGCAGGGGCCAGCACACCACCCAAACCGCGGGACTCAGTCTTCGGTGCTGGGACGGGACCTGATCTCGTCACTGCTGCCTGCACGCAACGTGACCAAGAGCCAGGCTCTGTAGGGACCTCATCACCCTGCCCCGTGGAGCAGGGAGGGCGGGGAGGGCTCCGGGGATGAGGCAAGCTGGAAAGGGCTCTCCAGGAGCTGTTTTGCTCCATCTTCCTGTCAGTAGACACTGAGCTCCTTTTCTCGAGGCGCAGGGGAAGTGGCAGGATTCGGACAAAAGGCCCCCGCGGCTCCTGCTCCCCCCCATCTCTGGGAACAAAGGCCGTGCTGTCCTGCCAACCCAGCCTTTGCAGGACGTCTGTCAGCTCCCTCTCCCTCCTGTTCTCCTGGGGGACCTTCGGTCACTGTCCCCACGGTGGATTACCGCAGCCCCACGGCCTCCCTCCCCTCAGCCCACGGAGGGCCCATCCCACGCCAGCTCCTGGGGAGGACCCGGGGGATCCCACAGTCAGCATCCCACCGCAGTCGCAGCCCCGAGGGATCCAGGACAGCCGTACGCACCATGATGGCCAGGAGGATGTTCTGAAACTCGTTGCGGAAGCCCAAGGTGTAGGTGCAGAAGAGGGCAAAGTTGCCCTCCAGCAGCTGTGGAGGAGGCAGACGGCGGTTAGGGGGGCAGACAGACACCCCAGCCACCCTGGCGCGATGCGCTCTCCTCCTCGCAAGGCTTCTCACGTGCAAGCAGGAGAAGAAAGCAGCCATTCACCGACCCACCCAAGGGCACAAGGCCACATCCTTCCTCTGCCCGGGGCAGCTCCGGCTCATTGAGCTAACGCCTCACATGATCCCAGCCCGCCGGGGTCTCATTTGGGCCCCACGCCGCCCATCGCCCGGCCGTCTCCAAGACGCGCTGCTGCCGTTCCCTCTCCCCCAGCCGCCGAGCCCGGCTGTGCTTACCATGAAGGCCAGGGAGGTGAAAAGGAAGCCAGCGATGAGCGTGATGTAGGCACGGTGGCTCATCACCAGCTTCAGCCCCTGGAAGAAGGAGACAGGCTTGTCCGACTGGAGCTCGGAGGACTCTGGGGAGCAGAGCAAATCAGCCCATCGTTAGACCAACGGAAGCAGCACCCTTGGTGCCTCGTGCCTGCTGCTGAGGACCTGCACAGCCCCTGCCCACCTACAGCATCATGCCCCAAGGGAGCCTGGGCATCGCCTGCAGAGCCCTCCCTGCCCTCGCGCAGGGGTCCCTCGGCCACACGAGGGGAGAGGACAGCCTGGCTGATCTGCCTGGGATAAGCAGCGCTGGTCGCAAAGCGGAGGATGGGAAGCACAGAAGCCACTGGACTTTGGATATCACCTCACCCCAGGATGCCCTAGTTGGCACCGGCAGCCCTGGCCAGCCAAAGCTGTACGATAACAGTTATCTCTGACAGCGCGGAGCAGAGAGCTAAGTCCTCGGGGCTGTACCGGAACGCACCCCGGCGATGCTCTGGCCTCCTGCCCACAGCTCTGCCCTTCCACAGCGCCTTCCCCAGACCTCAGCTCCGCCTGCCCCTCTCCTCTGGTGCCTGACCCACCATTGAGGGGCAGAGAGCTCAGCCGGGCTCCTGGGAGCCCCTGGCAGGAGCCACGGCGCTTACACAGGTCCGGGGTATCCCAGCACGCCTCAAGCCTCACCTCTCCTCTCCCGCACGCCCACCGACAGGATCACGGCGCAGAGGACGTAGAGCGCCCCGATGATCCCCGCAGCTATCATGTAGGCATTTCTCTGCGCAAGAGAGGGGGGAGCGGTGAGGGACGGGGCTCGTCCTGGGAACCAGCCCAGTCAAAAGGCAAGGGGAGCGGGGGCTGCCAGCAGGTCACCCCAGCTTACCGTGTCTGTGAGCGACCCGGTGTCGTGGGTCATGTTCAGCTCCTCCAGCGCCACCGAGGAGTTGGTCTTGCCGATGAAGAAGGGGCTCTCAATGCAGGGAGTATCGACCTTGCCCACAATCTGGCCCTGGATGGCGGTGCCCAGTACAGTGCCCAGCACTTCCACCGTCATTCCTGGAGGGAGAAGCCAGCGGGACTGAGCACAGCCCTTGGGCACCCCGGGCATGGGTGCAAAACCCTTCTCCACAGCAGGGCCTCCCCAGCTGCGATTCATTGTCCTTCACCAGGGGAAGGGAGCCCACCCAGTTCTCTCCCACGGCTCCCTCCAGATCACCAAGTGATAAAGCTGCAGAGAAAGAGAATGTCTGCTGGGGAAACTGAGGCAGGGGCCAAGATTTGGTCATGCTGCTCCCACTGCTGTGATAGAGCAAGGGAAAAGACTTGGGAGCTCAGATCCCCCCCAGCACCCCCAGGCACCTGGCCATAACAGACACCACCTCCCCATCATCCCAGCTCTCACTGGATAGACAGGGATGTCTGCTGGAGGAGCGGGGGAAGAGGAATGGGAAGAGCTGGACCAGCTGCAATTCAAGCCCTGAGTGATGTTCATCACACACCGTCCTTGAGCTGGGGTGTGACCAAATGAGCCTTTCCAGCAGGGCATCTGCAGGAGGATCACGCCCCAGCGAGAGCTGCAGCACAGGAGCCAAGCACCGGCTGCTCCGGGCCGTGGCGAGGGAGGGAAGGAAATGCTCTTACGGTAGGCGGTGGCCGAGTCCCGCTCGCTCTGCTCCCTGCTGATGAACATGGTCAGCGCAGAGTAGGGCACGTGGAAGCACTGCAACAGCACGAGGAGAATCAGCTCAGGGGTGGTGTGGCAGCCCACAGGACCTGGCGCAGGGGGGACCGGCCCCTCTGCATGGCTCAGCAAGGTGAAGGCAGAGATTCATCCTCTCCATCCTTCACCACTGTCCCTGGCGCGCGCAGAGCCTGACTCACCGTCACGAGGGTCTGGAAGGTGCAGTAGAAGATAAGGTACCACATCACTTGGCCCCTGGAGATGTCCGGCACAAACCAGATGAGGAAGTAGGAGATGACAGCAAACGGCGTGGAGAAGATAATCCTTTGGGAGGACACAGCGTTAGACTTGCAGGCACGGGGTGCCAGGGTAACCCCACCAGCCCAGCTCTCCCCACTGCCACACGTCCAGCGGGGCTCAGGCATCTGATTTTGGGGGTTCTGAGCTGCCCCAGAGTGGCCCACCCTGCTCCAGCACTTGGACAGGTGGTTGCCACAGGGTGATTCAGACCAGGCTGAGGGCAGCAGCTCAGGTCTCACAGGGTCGGAAGGCGAAGACCTGACTCAAACTTCCAAGGCAGAGCCGCAGCGGCAAACCCAGCCATCCCCGCTTCCATGGAAGCGATTGATTTTCTCCTGCCTTCGGCTTCCAGTCCCAGCCCTGACCTCTCCCCTGGCAGCCCTGCTGTGTGTTTGGCGGGGTGTCATCACCTCCCTCGTCCCGGCAAGGGCTGGGGAGCAGCCAGGCAGCGCAGCCCGGCAGGCCCCGCAGCCAAATGCCTCTTTGCCAGCTCAGCTTTGCTGCCAGCCCCCCCGAGCCCTGGTCCTAGGGCCACCTCGATTCTGCTGGCAGGGATGGGGCAAACCACCAGCCAGCAGCAGGCTGGCTCTTTCCTCCATCCCTGCCCGGCTTCCCGGAGCTGCAGACGCAGGGATGCGGGATGCAAGGCACACCAGAGGTCAGAGGGGATTGCTCAAGTGCCTGGGCCCTGGCAGCGGTCCCAGCAGGACCAGCCAGCGAGGGCGATGGCAGCGGGAAGCCACCCAGAGCATCTTTCCGCTTCATCCACCGCGTCTCACAACCCTCGTCCTGCTGCAGCCCAGGCGGGGAGCAGCGCTCCCCCGCACCAGCAGCCTGGGACAACGTAAGCCCCAGGTCCCCCCGTCACTCAGGGGGGCACAGGAGGAGTTTCTCCTCCTGGCACAAAGCTATTGGGGTTTCATCCTCATCTGTTTAGGGGATGGATTTTGCCTGGGGATTGACAAGCACCCTGCGCTCCACAAACTGCTGGACAGAGGCTGCACCTGGAGCGAAGTCAGCAGAACCGGACGCAGGACAGAGCCACACAGGATCAGGGCTGGCCCTCCGCCGCTCCACTGCCCGGGGACAGCGAGATCTTTCCATCCAGGCTGACGCACGGGACGCAAAGTTTAAATTTAAAGTTGGGGAGATAGTGGGGGGAGGGAGAGCGGGACACCAGATCTCCATGGATGGAGAGCCGGCAGCGCGCAGGACCCAACCACATGCGCATTTTTCTACGCACACGTCACCCCCGCGGGGGGAGGAAAGGGGTGAGCCAGCTCCAGCCACTCCTCTCCAGCGCTTATCGTGAGTACGTGGAGCGAAGAAAAATTTTGAATGAGTCACTGCAACCGCACGTGGCGGGAACCGCGTCATGCTGATGGTGGGCGCCAATCCCCCCCTTGTGCCCACCCCAGCCCCGGGCCGGGGTGCTGAGCGCTGGCCAGGGCTGACCGGCAGCTCCTGGCAGCCGTAGGCGAGTGACTGAAAGTTACCCCTGACCGAAGCCGAGGTGATTAAGAAGCTGTGTGACGCACTCGCCCGCTCATTGGCCGCGAAAGATGGTGTGTTCCTTTGTGCCGCAGCCTGCGCACCCCTTCCCAGCCCGGCGGTTAACCGTTTGCAAACGGCTGCCGCCCGGAGAAGGAAGGTCGAAGCTGGGGCTCTTCAGTCACCAACATGTCAAGGAAAGAAAAAAGTTTCGCCACCGGGAAGTCTGGGGTGGTCGAGGAAACGGGAACCTGCTCAGGGTGGAGGACAAAGCGGGATCCCCGAGATGGAGGAAGAGGGGGAGGCAGCCAGTGGAGGAGCTGCTGGGACAAAACGTGCTAAAAAGCTTCGAAAAGAAAGAGCTGAAAGGGAAAGAGGTGAACTCAGGGAAAGTGTCCTCTCCCTTCTGAGGGGCTGGAACAGCCCTGAGCTTTGAGCCTTGCTGGTCAGACCCTTCAAAGCCCGGCAGAAACTCCGGACAATAAACCCTCGCTGGCAGGAGGGTTACGCAGGGTCACCTGCCGAGGGCTGTGGCCAGGCAGCAGCCTCTGAGACCGCTCCGCAGCCACGGCCTGCGGCTCCTGGCTTTGCCGCAGGGAAACTGAGGCAGAGAGCAGCTCCACAGGCAGCCCAGCCTGGGGCCGCGCAGCCCCACCCCAGCGAAAAACCCCGAGTTTGGGAGGCTTAAACTCAGCTCAACTCCATCCATGTTGGACTCAGCCGGTCGCCCTTGAGCCACATACCGCAGCGGCGAGCTGCTCGCAGCCGGGCTGCCCTGGCACTGCCGAGGGGCCCAGCGCAAGTCAAACGCTCCGGCTAATTTTAACGAAGCAGGAGGAATGCAGCTGCTCCATCCCCACCCCCTGCCTGGAGATTAGAGAGGGGAGCCACGGCAGCCACCCGAGCACGCGCGGCTCTCCCGCGCAGCCCGGCCTGCACGCCCAGGCAGCGCCCCGCAGGCAGCCCCGCTCTAATCTCCGGACCCCAGACCCTGCCACACGCGCGGCTGCGAGAAGCTATTTCAGGCCGTGCGCGGAGCCTGGCTCTAACAACAGCCGCCTGCCGCTGCCCAGAGCTATTCCAGGCAAGCCCGGAAACCGAGGGTATAATCTGCGGGGGGAATGGACCACGTCCCTCTAATTCCACTCCCCCCATGCCCACCCCCTTTGCTGCATTGTATTTCAGCAATCCCACAGGCACCCAGGGCCTGGGTTATTTTAGTGCAGGACGTGCCACCATGGCCACACTCGGGCTTCAGCACCCCGCAACGCTCCGAGTCCCGCACAGGGCAGGTGTTTACGGACATTGTAAGTCTGCCCTGGCTGCAGGCACGAACCCTTCAGGGCTTTGCAAACCCGGTCCCATCTGCTCCAACTCCCCTTGGCACCTCTTCACTCAGCACCCGGCTCCCGAGGGCAGCGGAAGCACCCACGTGCAGACACCCGGCTCCGTGACAGCCGTTTTCCTGCCAGAAGCATCCTCGTGACCGTCAGCCGGCATCCCACCACCGCGCGTCAGCCGCGCGCATCCCCGTCCCTCCTCCCCGTGGGTGCGATGCCACCTGCTCTGCTGGCGACGTGGCCCTGCGGCCGGCCAGGGCTCAGCAACCAGCACAGGAACAAAGTCCAGCATCAGAGCACGGCCCGGGGGCAGCTCTCCGGGAAGCTGGAGCTGCTGCAGGCGCAGTGACACGGAGGACAACTGGGCCCAGCTCGGGACCGGTCAGAGTAACAGGTACAGACCTGAACCCCCAGCTGTTGGCAGCACCATGGGCTTTTTGGGCACTTGGTACCTCAGTGGGGTGAGACAGGGCATCAGCGTGCTCTGCTCTGCAAACCTCATGCCCAGGGACACCCAAAGCTGACTGGAAGCGCTGTGACACGCCGCGCAGGGATGCGGGGTGCTACAGGTGGCTCTTACCAGGGCATCAGGCGGCCAAAGCAGGTCCACGGTGTTTTGCTGATGAAGAAGCCCACCATGGGGTCCGTGATGGCATCCCAGGCTCGCCCCACAAACAGGATGATGGAGGCATAGAAAGGGTCCAGCTGCCGGGAGAAGACCTCGTGTCAGGACACACAAACCCCCGCGCCCCCACCTGCCCTTCCTGAGCTCCCGGGACCATCCCGACCCTACCGCGGGCCCATCTGGGAGCGGGGGATGGACCCCTCAGCCTCCCATTCGGTGGGATCTGGGGCACGGTGACCCAGTCCCTCCCAGCGCTGCCCCACCACTCCTTCCACACCAAAATCCTGCTGTCTCGGAGCAGATCTCCCCAAAACCCACCCCACGGGCAGCACGAGGGTGCCCCACGGGCACTGCTTGCTCCTCCCTCCACACCGACCCGGAAGGCTGCGGGTCCACGGGATCGGATCCCGTGGGACCGACGGACGCCGCCAGCCCGTCTCACGGCTCGTGGGGCCGGCCTGCTGGAAACCCCCAGCCTTCGGAGCGACGCCCACGCAGGATCGCGACTCCTCGTGACCGACACAGACCGCGGTGGGTCGCAACGGGCGCTCCCGTCCGACGGGAAAAGCGGCACCGGTCCGCCCGACCCCCCCAGCCGCGGTCCCTGTCCCCCCGTACCTGTGCCACGTCCAGGAGGTAGAGCTGGAGGAAGAAGCCGAGGGCGCAGCCCGTGATCTGGTACGGGGCCCCCCCGACGGCGTAGCACAGCTTGCTGCACACCGACAGCCGCTCCCGGTTCTCCTGCAACCGAGCTGGGCGTTAGCGCGGCCGGGAAGGGCCGTCCCGTCCCGGCCCGTCCCGTCCCGCAGCCCGTCCCGTCCCGCAGCCCGGCCCCGCAACTCACCCTGCGGCGGGGCTGGCGGCAGACGGGCGGCAGGAGCCCCCCGGCCCGGGCTCGCTCCGCGCCGCCGCCCCCGGCCATGCCGTGCGCGATGAATGGGGCACTGCCGCCGCCTGCGCGGGCCTTGTACCGGCACCGCCCCG
>WHYT01013361.1:78723-99531 GCA_009806455.1 Tetrax tetrax | reverse complement strand
GGGCCCGTTCGCCGCCGCTGCCGCTGGTGGTGATCCTCGGCGCCACCGGTACCGGCAAATCGGCGCTGGCGCTGCAGCTCGGGCTGCGCCTCGGCGGGGAGATCGTCAGCGCCGACTCCATGCAGGTACGGCCGGGCCCGGCCTCCGGGGAGGCCGCGGCTGGGCCCGGGAACCGGGAGACGCCGGGGCCGGGCTTGGGGCTCGGGAAGGGCCGCGGCTGGGCCCGGGGGAGGCCGCGGCCGGGCCTGGAGCTCGGAGTAGGCCGGAGCCGGGCCTGGAGGAGGCCGCGGCCGGGCTGGGACTCGGGGTAGGCCCGAGCTGGGCCCAGGACGCCCGGCGGGGCTCTGGGCCTGGCCGAGGGTGTCGGAAGGCGGCCTGGCCTGGTACCGGGGCGGGAGCTGGTACCGTGGGGGTGGACCGGTACCGGGCGCGGGGGCAGCGGGGCCAGGTCGGGGCCTGGAGAGGCCCAGCCCCGCGGGCTGAGACCGAGCTCCCCGGGGAGCCCAGGCCCCGCGTCCGGGTGGCTGCGGGGGTGCGGCCCGAGGGACGGATCCTGGCCCCGGTGCCCGTGTCCCGGTGGCCAGCTGTTCATTTTGGAGTGAGCGGGGTCGCAGTCTCCCCTCCTGCTCTCGGTGGGGAGCGTGCTGTGCTTGCTCGTTAGCTCTGAACGTGGAGGCACAACCGAAACTGCAGAGCTGGGTTTGTCCACCATCTGCCCGCTCTGCCATAAATTCACCTTTTGGAAGGAAACCAAAGCACAGCTGTTTTAATTTTAACCTGCACGAAGCTGCCCGGAGGTGTCAGGAGCAGCTGAGGAAGGGAGCGCAGCAGCTGGCATTAACTGGTAGTAAGCAGTACCCAGGATTGCTCCCGCAGACGCGGCTCTGCTAGCGTGGACCTTGGCTGTGGGCAGCGCACGGGACGTGGCGCGAGTCCTGCCTAGGAAGCGGCGCTGGGCGGAGGCCTCAGCGTGTGTGCCACGGTCCGGGCCGTCCCTTGCGCTTCGCGTCCCAGCTGGGAGGTCTGGCGAGGCTGCGGTGCCGGCTGGTGCCGTGCGTCCTTCCAGAGGCTGTTTTACGGATATAGAGAGCGTGAGCTGAAACGTGGCAGCCGAAGGCGAGCGCGCTCCTCCTTGGCCACCCAGCGAAGGGACACTGCACCCGATGTCTGGTATGAGATACGGGAAGGAATATTAAAAGTGACGTTTGCTACTCGCCAGTGACACGGTCTGTGGTCTCGTCTCTTGTCGCAAGCGGCAGCGTGGAATGTATTGGTTGTAAGTCGGGGTCAGTAAACACCAACGGACGGAACCTCGTTTTTTTGGGCTTAATTGCGTTCAGCCACAAGAGCTTTGCCATGAGATGTAGATTTCAGCCGCCACAGGGATTTTGTTATTGTTTGGTACAATGTTTTCCTTCCTAATCAACACTTTCACTGTTCTCTTTCTGTAACGCCTGATCTTTCCATCAAGTTTAATGTTTGCCATTTATTACGCTTTTTTAAAAAGGTGTTTTCTGCCAGCAACACCTTTGCCCTTTGTGCTGCTCAGAGATCGACTCTCCCTGTGCTGTGGCCACCCCCTGGTTTCCTGCAGCGGGCTGCTGGTGCTGGTCACTGTTTGTATCCCAGAGAGGTAAACTGGAAAGCTCCCTCTCCTGAATTTGGAGTGAGCAGTTGGAAAGCTTTAATTTATGGAAGGTTTTCCGTGAGCTCTTGGGGAAAGGGTGTTTGAGGTCTGAGCTGGGCTGGCAGAATCCCGCAGGGAACGTTCGCGTGAGACGTGGAAGCTTTGTCCAGCGCTGCCTGACGGTGGGCAGCTGCCCTCCCGGCTGCCCGGGAACCACCTGGCACTGCCGGTGTTGGCCGCCCTTACGGCGTGCTCCCTAACGAAAGGCTGGCGCGTCCCTCTCGCTCTCCTCAAGCCCGGGGTGGGACTGGTTTTCCCCACAGACCCTGTCTGGGCTGGGGCGACTTTTAGTCGGCTGCTGTGAAGTTTCCAAGGCGAGTTACTCTGCTCTGGTGTCTGTGTCAGAAGTGTCTCCGCACAGAGCTCGACTAGCACCGAGCTTCCCGATCCAAACGAGCCCCAGCCCCTTGTTGGGTCGTTCCTGCCCGTTTGCGTGCTGTGAGTGCCGAGGTTCTCGGCCGTTGCGGTGACTGCCAGCCCAGCGCGCGGCGGGCTGTGATATCGGGGAGAGGGCTGTTGACTTGGCCGACCTTGCGAACACGAGGCTCCTGCGGCATCTTGAGCTCTGCAGACGTGGCTGGAGCCGACTGGCGAGCTGCGGCTTCTCGTTTCAGGCTGGTGGATGTTTTGGAGCGCGTATTTTGTGCTCTGGTTGTTTCAGGTCCCACTATGGGAATGCAGGCGCTGGGAGGACTCTGGCTGCAGGCGCCCAATGGCATCCGGGCTCGAGTGGCTCTTGTCCTCCTTTCCTTTTAATCTCATTCTAGCGTGACAGTGGAGCCAGAGCTGAGCAGCTCTGCTACTTTTATCCCGTAACGCAGCGTGCTTTCTGTGTGGCCTCTCGGGGCGGGGGAGCCCTGCCTTTCCGCAGCCGCGGCCGCCTGAAGGCACAGCCACCAGCAGCTCGAGCCTGCGCCTCCCCCACCGCGCTCCACTAACCCCCGTGCCCCGCTTAGGCGGCGCAGCCAGCCAACTGGGCCTGCTTTCTTGCTGGCTTTGTTCCCGTGGAATATTGTCTCCCCGCTGCATATCCCTCTGCCACGCGGAGCTGGCTCCGCTGTCCTCGCGGAAGAGCCGCCGGGTTTTAAAAACCCCATTGCTCATTCTCCACTGACAGCTGCCAGCGACCGCGTCGCCCTCGGCCCCCTCTGTCCATTCATGGCTGCGCCCCGTGCGGGCTCCGCGGGGCTCTGACAAATGCTGGCAGTGTTTTGGGCAGCTGCAGGAGCTGGAGCCAGGCTCGGGAAGGGGCCGGGAGCCCCAAGCCCACCTGTTCCCGCACACAGGCACCCCTCTATCTCCAGGGCGTTTTCGTCATGGCCAAGTCGCTGCGGTCAAATTACAGACTGAGCTGCTGCCTGCGTGCGGCTCAGGAGCTCTGGTTAATCTGACGGCCTCTTAATCTTTCTTTTTGTCCTTTCTGTTGCCGTTTGTCATCCCAGTGAGTTTCCTTTAGGAGTAAGGCATTCCGGGTGAAGCTGGTCACACTTCCATCCTGATGGAGCAGTGGGTGCCCAGCGATCCCGGTGCCAGCTTGCTGGAGGGCCCCGCCGCTCCCAATCGCACTGTCCCGTCTGGATCTCACGCTGAGTGGCGATGCCGTCCTTCTCCGGAGGCTGTGGTAGCACGCTGGGTACACCAGGCAATTCTGTGTCCAGTCGGGACATCCAAAAAGGCCTTCCCTGACGTCCTTCTCATGGCAGGGACCTGAGAGGGGAGTGAATCGTGCTCTCCTTGCATCCTGGCTTGGTTTGGGTCCTCTGTGCGCCTCTCCAGCTGGGAGAGCCCTTGGCCGCTGTGAAGTCTTCCTGCTCTTCCCTGCCGTAGGTGGCTGGGATGTGTCCGGGTCCCCGTGCTGCACAGCTGTCTTGTCACCTTCGGTACTGTGCTCCCTGCACTCAGGGCAAGGACAGTCCTGTCCCCCTTTACGTGCAGATTGGGATTGTGCGTGAAACTGGGGGCAGAGCGAGGGTTTGGGGGAGCCCACCCTTCCCAGGCTGCGGGCTGAGGATCCTCACGGGCGCAGTGTCCTGGGGATTACTGGTGTTTGTGTGTCCTGCCTCAGTTTCCCCACCTGTGAAAGGGGGGACGGCGCTGACCTCCCAGCGTGGCGTTGCGAGCGGTGGGGCTGACCTGCCCCGGGGTTCCAGTGGCAGAGGTGGGAGGACGCCGTCAGGGCTAAGCATCTTTAGTCCCCGGCTGGTATTCGGTGTCTCGGAGGCCTGCTGCTCCAGGCTGCCGCTAATCTGTTTTGGGGCCTTAGAAAGCAACAAAGGCTTATCTGAGCCGCTTGCTGAAAATGGAAATGAGTGTCGGGAGGACGTCTCGGTGCGAGGCCCTGCCGACAGCCAGCTGGTGGAAACCTTCTCTGGGCTTTACTGGGTGTGTGTAAAAGGCTGCCTTTGTTTCCTCCCAGCCCACACACTGACACCGCATTCTTCCTCCTCTTGTTGCCAGATATTCGGGGAGGCTCTCGGCGTTTAATCTCCGGGAGAACCTTGGGGGATTGGAGCCTGAACCGTAAATCCCAGTGCTGCCCGCGCAGGGCACTGGGAGCTCCTGGCTGCCTCCGAGCCTCCCCTCTGTATTGACTGTGGTCCCAGGCAGACGAGTGGGAGTTGGAGGAGCTGGAGGGCTGGACTGGCCCTTGCTGGGGGGGGGGCAGGGAAGGCATTGAGCCAAAGCTCATGGAATTCAAAGGCTTTTGGTGTTACTGGAGCCCTGCGTTGGACCGCGCTGCTCAGCCCACGCTGGGTAATGGGAAGGGATCGATGGGCTGCAGCCAGCCACGGGGTGTGTTGGCAGGGAGCTGCCTCCCGGGCCTCTCCTGTCTGCTCCCGGTCCCATGGAGCCAGCTGAGCAGAAAGGAAGAGCATTTGGTTGCCCTCCCGCTCCCCCCTCGCTTCCTGCCCCGCGGCGAGCCTTTCTCCAGCGAGGGAGCAGGAGCTGGCCCTTGCCCTCCGAGCAGCGAGCGCAGGAGCTAAGCAAGACAAGACGGGGAGTGTCTGCTGGTTCAGCCGCCCCAGCAGCTCGCATGACTGCTCCAGGCGGGGATCGGGCTTCCCTGCTCCACTAACCTCCAATCTGCCCGTGGGTCACCTCGGTGTCACCTTGTCCTTCTGTCTGGGAGCAGGGCAGTGAGCGGAGGCCACGCCGCGGCCGGGCGCTTGGCAGCTTCTCGGGGCGGAATTAAGGGGAAATTTGTTTCTGAGAGCCTGGTCCTCTGGCTGAGGTGGTTTCTGGGTAATGGGAGAGGAAATGAGTGCAGCCGTTTCCAGTCCCTTCTCCCATCAGCCCAGTTTATCCCAAGCTGGGAGACTGCTGAGAGCTGAACGCATCTTCCCTGTGACCGCGGCACGGAGCAGAGCCTTAGCCACCGCCCGGCACGGAGGGTGCTCGCTCCTTGGCACGGCGCGGAGCTGTGCCAAGGCTTTATGTGCCCCGCTGCAGCCACATGCCTGCTGCCAGCGCCCTCGGGGACAGCTGGGTTGCAGATCCCCATTCTGATCCCTGTTTTTCTGCAGTTCTGGGGAGCTTTGCGGCACCCAGGCATGCCTGGGGCAGTGCCGGGGGCCCAGGGACACCCGCCCTGAGGAGGGCTGTGTTTGCGTGCCGTGGGGAGCAGGGCGAGGAACCTCCCTCCTTTCTCCTGGAGAAAAGATGCTCTCATCCGAAAGGACTCTGCTCACGCGACCCAGCTGAGCCGTGGGGACGGGACGCCGAGCTGAGGCAGCTCCGGTACTTGCACCGCCTGGGTCTGTGGCTGCGCGGGGGCTGCGGCTGCGCTGGGGCTGTTGCTTTATGCAGCCTGGAGGGTGGATTTGGGCTGCGGCTTGGGTGCGTGCTTCTGGGATCGCAGGTTGCCTTGGCTCTTCACCAGGAACGCTCCCAAAGGGTTGGTTTGGGTGGCTTTTCCTTCTGCTCTGCTTTTAGCTGTCTAGCTGAGGGCCAGCATCCCTCGGCAGCGCTCTCCCAGGCTGGTTATCCCAAACGCCAGGTTGAAGACGCACCTCGAAGCAGCGAGATGCTGGTGGTTGTGCTCAGCAGTGTCTCCTGGCACGCTGGTGCAGGACAGTGCCGCTTTTCCCCTGGGATCACTGGCCTGGCCAGCTGGGTGGGAGCAGGAAGCAGGCAGTACACCGGGTTTTTATGGTGTCTGTGAGCTGAGAGCGTTTGTCTGTGTTTAGGAGGCTCCGTTAAGTTGCGTGTTGCATCCAGAGAGATCTTGCAGGGCTGTGGGAAGCGGTGATCCTCGCCCCCGGAAGAGACTCAGTGCTGTGCTGGGGATGGGTGTTTGGAGAGCGGCATGCCTGGCAGTGGCCCTCGTTGGATCGGAGCTCTGTCCTTCAGAGCTGGGCTCGACTGGTTACGCTGGCCGGGCTGTGACACGGCTCTCTGATTGCTCAGTCAGCCTTTCCGTCTGTGGCTGCGGGGCTGTATCAGACCAGGAAAGCAGTGCGGGCGGTCAGACTCACGGTTCATCTCCCGCGGGCAGGAACAAACACCAGAGAGGCAGTTGGGTCCCGGCAGGAGCAGGCGTTGGCGAGGTTCCCGCTGCCTCCCCGAACAGGGCCCGTGCCCCTGCCTGTGCCGCCCGCTTCTCCCAGCCAGCGCAGGGCTCGGGGGGGTGACGGGCAGGCAGCGGCTGTGTCAGGGGAAGGAGCGGTGATCAGTGAGGGTTTCGTGGGGCGCAGAGGCGAATGACAGGCTCCTCTCTTCCCCAGGTGTACAAGGGCTTGGACATCATCACGAACAAGGTGTCTCCGCAGGAGCAGCGTCTGTGCAGACACCACATGATCAGCTTTCTGGATCCTCTGGTCTCGAACTACACGGTGGTGGATTTCAGAGACAAAGCCGTGCCTCTGATATCCTTTCACGCTGCAGCCCGCCTGGCTGAGCAGATACGGCCTTCCCCCCGCCACAGCCAGGCTGGCAAGAGAGATGTGTGTTTGCGTCAGCCTTGGGCTCTCCGTGTTGCAACTAACTCCGTTTTTCAGAGGATACTGCTGGTGAGGGGGGCTTGGAGCTTCTTTTTTCCCAGCAAATGCTCAGGGCAGCCCCTTCTCAGGGCTGGCTGGGGAAGATCTCTGCTGCAGCGCAACAGTGCTGAGCCTGGTATTGCCCTCCCTGGCAGTCCCTGTGTTTTGGTGGTAGCTAGCACAGGTAGCAGAGGATAGCACGAGATGAGGGACACCTATAGCCCTGCCCTGCAGCCTCACTGGCTCCGTGGGGCTGGGAGAGTGGGGTCTGGACCCCAGGCTGCCGCTCCCCACAGCCCTCCCTTCCTGCCATCTGTCTCTGCTTATGCTCCCTGACTGCGGCACATTGAAGATATCTTTGCCCGAGACAAGATCCCGATTGTTGTGGGAGGAACCAACTACTACATCGAGTCCCTGCTCTGGAAGGTCCTTATCGACACCAAGGTACCGTTGGAGGCCCCTGTGTCCCTCCAGCAAAGGGTGAGCCCAGTGCTCAGAGCAGGCTTCCCGCAACTGGGCATGGCGCTTCCCCCTCCGCAGTGGGCAAGGAGAACCGAACCCCCTCCTTCACGCCATGGGGCTGGGGATCATCTTGCTTGTGCTGGCCCTGCACATGGACGAGTGGCTTGACTCAGGGCTGCCCTGTGCCCCGCAGGAGAAGGCCAGCACGGCCCCCGAGACGGCCGCCGACAGGAAAGTGGAGCTGGAGCAGCTGGACGGTGTTGAGCTCCATCGCCGCCTGAGCCGGGTGGATCCAGAGATGGCGGCCAAGCTGCACCCCCACGACAAGCGCAAACTGGCCAGGTGAGCCTGGCGTGCTGGGAGCAGGGGGTGCCAGGGCCCAGCACCCCTTCCTGAGGGAATTGTGTGCCTGGGAGCACAGCAAGATGGGTGCTCCCATTCCAGGCGGGTGCTTCTGGCCTCTTCGCAAGGTGCCTGGGGACCTTGGAGCGCTGGTGTGGGGGAGCTCTCTGGGATCTGAGACCTTTGGCCATGCGGCCCTCGGCTTGAACTACCTTTGGGGCCCAGGACAGCGCGTCGCTCCTGGCCTGTGTGCACTGGGGCAGCTCCCGCTGCGGTGCCCCGGCAGCAGGGTTTATCTGGAGCTATTTAAGGAGCAAGCTGCCGCGCTGGCTGAGTAACATACCTGAGCTCTGTGGGAACAGCGCGGCAGCAAGACCAGGCTTGCTGCTTTGGCGGGCCCATCCCAGCCAAGCCCTGGCCCGGGGCGGGGCAGAACGCCGCCCACCCCATTCGCACGGTGCAGGGAGGATGGAGGTTTGGGCACCCTGCGCGGCTGGGCTGGGCTGGGCTGGGCTGAGCTGGCGGTAATGCTTCGCAGCCTTCTCCGGCAGCGCTGGCCCCTTCCCTGCAGCCCTGCCTGGCTGGAAAGGGCAGCGCTGGAGCCAGAACCCTGTCCCCTGCAGGGCTTGTCCTGGCGCCAGGTGGGAGTGGGTGGCTGTGCTCTGGGCTCCTTGGGTGCCATTGCTGTGCTCTACACTGCACGGCACCCCCAGGACCTGGGTGTGCTCGGGATGCCGGGCACGGGAGGGGGCAGGAACCTGCCCTCCCCCCACTGAGAGGGCTGGATCGCAGTGAGTGTCTGCGATTCCCTTTGCTGGGGCCCCCAGGGCTGCTGGGGAAATGGAAAAGCTCATCCTCACCCAGCCTCTGAGCTCGTCTGTCTCTGCTTACAGGAGCCTCCAAGTGTTTGAAGAGACCGGCATCCCCCACAGTGAAATTTTGCACCAGCAGCAGGAGGAGGAAGGTGGGGGACCCTTAGGGGGGCCCCTAAAATACCCACATTCCTGCATCTTGTGGCTCCATGCAGACCAGGCAGGTGAGAGAGGGCTTTGCACAGCTCCTTGCTGTTGGGGGTTAGGGCTGACTCCCTGCTCCTGCCCCAGCCTCCTCCCCAAACAAGGCAGCAATTCCTTTGGCATCGGTGGGCGTGAGAGAGGGCTGGCTCCCCTCGCTGGCTGGGCTCTGCCTTCCTCAGGCGGATCGGGAGGCTGGCAGTGCCGAGCCCAGTCCTAGCTCTGCCGCGTTGTCCCGCTGTGAGCCCCCTGAGAGCAGGGCTCCACGTGGCTGAATGTGTGCTGCTCTCCTCCTCCCAGCTCTGGACCAGCGGCTGGAGAAGCGGGTGGATGACATGCTGGCTGCGGGGCTGCTGGAAGAGCTGCGAGACTTCCACCGACGGTACAACCAAGAGAAGGTGGCCGAGAACCGGTGGGTGAGAAGCCAGCTCCCTTTCTGCTCCCAGTCCCACCTGCCAGACCCGTGCGGGGCCCAGGCCGGCTCTCCCTGCAGCAGCTCTGATGTGTCATTGCCCCCAGCTCTCTCCTGGCAGTGCCTGCTGCTATGGCAGGGCCAGCAGACGGGCTGCGTGCGTGCCTCGGCGGGGCCACCAGCGGCGGAGAGGTCTGCAGCAGCCAGATCCTCCAGCACTCCTGGCCTTCTCTGCCAGAGCCCTTAGACCAGGGCTGCTCAGACAGCAGAGACCCTGCGTTCTCAGCCTGGATTCATTTTGCCTGAGCCATACCTGGCAAGTGGTGACTTTTCCCCCCAGTAAAAATAACTTGGTGCTGCCTGACCGTTCACGCAGCAAAGCTGACGTGGGGTGGCACTGAAGGCACCGGTCTGCGGTGCGCTGTGTGACTGGCTTGGCTTGTCCCCTGCTGCCATGGGCTTGTGTCACCTGGGGAGGTCCCTGTGGGGTGCGACGTGGAGACCTCAGTTGTTACGGGGAGGGTTGAGGGCTCCCGCTGTTCTAAAGGAGTCCGCCTTGACCTCTGCCGCTTGTCTTGTTCTCCAGGCAGGATTACCAGCATGGCATCTTCCAGTCCATTGGCTTCAAGGAGTTCCACGAGTACCTGGTCAGCGAGGGGAACTGCTCGCCTGAGACCAGTGCCCTGCTGCTGCAGAAAGGTGGGAGGAGCACCCTGCCTGCCCTACATCCCTCAGCCCCACACAGCTCCAAGTGACGCTGCGTGATGGTTTGAACGAAGCTCAAACCTTGGGGAAGATCTTGTTGGGGTTGAGCTGCACCTTTCTCTCTGCCTTTTCCACTTCTGCCAGCCTAGGGGCACAGGGACTCATTTTTCAGTGCTTGGAGAGTGTCTTTGAGCACATTCAGAGCAATTCCTCCCTCCCTTTCCCAAGGCCTCCTTGCAAGATGTATGGGGCACAGTGTGACTTGGGATCCGGAGCTGGTCCACCAGTGACCTGGGTGATGGAATCCCAGCTGGGATGCAAATGCTGTGGAGAACAGAGGAGAAAGAAGGAATGGAACGGAACTCAGCATCTGGTTCAGCAGCAGGATGGTGGGAAGGGACCTGGAGATCTAACAGATCACAGCATGGGTCAATAATGATGTGCTCTTTGATGGCACGTGTTGTTCTGGGGTGTTCTGGACCGATGCGCTGTTGCTGGAGGAGAGAGCGGCTCTGCCCCTCGGCGCAGCGCAGGTACCAGGCGGAGTCGGTCTGTGTGAGGACGTTCAGTGTGAAGTGGAGGTGGAGGCTACGGAAGTGACAGAAATGATAAAAGGCTTCGAAACAAGTCTGGTACAGAAGGGTCTTGTTGTGTCTGCTCAGGAGACAGTTGTGGAGGGGTACGATAAGCCTGGTTCTAAATATTGAAACGTTGGACAGTGGTAAACCATCCTCTGGGCCCGCGTGGGTAGGACAAGCAGTCCCGGGCTCCATCTGTGCAGAGGAGCGTTCATTTAGGTGTTACGAGAGCAGTGCAGCCCCTGAGCACATTCTCCTGCCTGGTAAAAGCTTCAGGGCTGATGGTTTGGGCCCTTTCCACCCAGTGTTCACTCAAGAGCGTGTGGGACACCTTGTCCAGCCCTTCTGCGCTGCCGCTGTCCCCACGCTCTGTCCGGCGGGGCTTGGCTGCGTGGCCGTGATGACCACTTCACTGCTGGCTCACACCTCCAGGCTGGCAGCAGCAGCACTTCCCGTAAGCGAGCGTGGTACCATCCGGCACAAACTTTGGCCTCGTGTGATTTGCTCACGCTGGAGCTGGCAGCCTCTTCTCACCCTGCTGTGAGCTCAGCTTGCAGCGTTGCACTGACCTTTGTTTTTATTTTTCACTCCCTCTGTCTCAAAGGGGTCCAGGCCCTGAAACAGGTGACCAAGAGGTACGCCCGGAGGCAGAACAAGTGGGTCCGCAACCGCTTCCTGAGACGTAAGTCCTCTGTTCCTGCCCTGCCTCACCACCCCTGTTCTCGCGTCTCTTCTCATCCCTCCTTGGTACATCCCCTGCTCCCAGCTCAGGAGAGGAGAGTGGTGGCTCCTCTACTTTGGGGCAGCTTGTGTTGGGGTCCACGTGCGTACGGCAGAGATCAGACAGTCCTGCCTGGATTTCTCTGGCCGGCCCAGGCTGCCCTGGCTCTACAAGTGTCTGCCCCCCGCCAGACCCCTCCAGGAGCCACAGGCACCCGATGTCCCAATCTACCGACATGTTTGAGTTGCAGAGGAGCTGCTCAGCTGTCCTGGGACAGCCCAGCCAGCACTGACCCTGTTTATCTTGCTCCCAGACACTCGGGAAGCCAGCTCCTTCTCACTGCTTCCCCTGTACCTCTTGGCTGCCTGTCCGGGGAAGATTTTCCACTCCCAGCAGAAGTGCAATCAGAACGGCTAATACCGCAGCCGATCAAGGGACATTAGGATGGGACATTGATAGGACAAGGGGTAATAGTTTTAAACTAAAAGGGCGTAGGTTTAGACTGGATATAAGGAAGAAATTTTTGATTATGAGAGTGGTGGAACACTGGCCCAGGTTGCCCAGAGAGGTGTTGCATTCCCCATCCCTGGAAACATTCCAGGCCAGGTTGGCCGGGGCTCTGAGCAACCTGATCTGGTTGGAGATGTCCCTGCTCCTGGCAGGGGGGTTGGACTGGGTGGGCTTTAGAGGTCCCTTCCCACCCAAACCATCCTGTGGTTCTAAGAATGAAGCAAGCACAGGCTCAGCCTGGGACAGGCAGCAGTGGGCGATGATGGCTGCAGCATCCCTGCAGCCTCTCCTGCCGCCAGCTCCCGCACGGCTCGGGGAGGGGGTGCCCAGCATGGTCCCTGTCCCTGCGCACCCCCACGTGCTCCCTGTGCAGGGCAGAAAGCCCAGCTGACAGCTGCCCTCCAGATTAGGAGCGGGGGCCCATTGGCTGCTCTTAGCCTGGGCCACGCTCACCGCGGTGGCAGGGAGCCAGCAGCACTTCCCCGTCCCAGCCCCAGCCTTGGAGCAGGGCCAGCAGCAGCAGCTGGGAGCCGGGCACTTGTTGAAAGGTGCTTGGTAGGGGCAGAACAACAATAATAAATAAAAAAAAAAATAGGCAGGGAGAAACTCGGGTCAAAAGACGGGCTTTGAACGGGGTGCAAGAGCTTTCCCGGAGCCATGTGCCTGGTGGCTGTGGCTCACCTTTCTGGTGGCAGGTGTGCTTCAGATCAGCCCTGTCGGGAGCTTGTTGTGGTTACAGCAATAAAAAGCAGCACCTGCCGGAGCCTGGCACGCTGCAGCCTTTGATGGCTTTGTCCGAGCGGGGCCGCGTGCCCCGTGTCCACGGGCAGGTGAGCCGCTGCAGGGCAGCGACGTCGCCGGAGGGAGCAGGCACTCTGATTGCAGCTGTCTCGCCCTGGCTGGGCCACAGCGAGCGACCCATGCCCTTGCGCCGCGCTGGGCGAGGTCGAAGGGGTGGCTTTGAAACTGTGCCGTGCCAAGTTGAGGCGTTAGTAAAGCGTCTCCCACTGTGGCCTGCTACTGTGAGCCCGGAGCGATGGCCCCTGAGCTGCACGAGCAATTACAGCTCTGAGTGCAAACCTCCACCCACAAATTCTCATCCAGACTCCGTGCCTGCATCTCCTTGTAGGCTTTGTGTGATGGCTTTGTGCCTGGATCTAGCTTTTGATCTTCTGCAGCCTCCTGAGGACCACAGCCATGACAAAGTGTTTGCTGTTACGATAGGCTGTCAGTGTGCTCGGATTTTGTAACGCTGTCCTGAAGGCAGACAACTGTGAAGATGCTTGCTTGAGGTCTTAGGTGTCCTTGCTCTTTGTGAGGGAGGTGCCCTTTGCTTCTGAACGCTGAAGGACAGCTAGGTAGGAAGGAGCAGATCCCCCTGGAGACAGCGTCCCCCATGGGTCCTGGGACATGGTGCTGGTGTGACCTGCCTTTCTGTGTCTCCGTAGGTCCCGGGCCCAACGTGCCCCCGGTGTATGGCTTGGAGGTGTCTGATCTCTTGCGGTGGGAGGAGGATGTGCTGAAACCTGCTCTGGAGATTGTGGAGAGCTTCATCCAGGTACCGGGTAGCTGGAGTTAACGTGTGAGCCGTGGCTGAGATGCTAACTTCTTTGTAGTCTCCAGGCCCCGTAACTTAGCACTTAGTCTCCTCCACGAGCAGGGCTGTCTGCGTACGTGTCCGGCCTTGGGCTTTGCTCACAGTGGCAGAGGGTTGTTGTCTAAGCTGGAAATTTCTCGTAATGCCCAGTACTCCACTTGTCTTGCGTGGTAAAACTGCAGGGTCTGTCCTGCTGACGCGAGTCTCTGCGTATGGCGAGTTCGGAGCCCAAACTCTACCAAAGTGAGCACAGCCAAGCGGTTTTCGTAGCAGGAACCAATCTGAGGCATTATTGAATCTACAGGGACGTGAGCCCCCAGCGGAGCCTGTGAAGATGGGGTACGATGTGAACGAGAACAAGCGGAGTCATCGCGTGTGTGAGCTCTGCGACAGAGTCATCATCGGGGACCGGGAGTGGGCAGGTAGGGGCCGGCAACGGGGAGAGGAGGGGGCACAGGGAGCACGGTTGTGCGGAGGGCTGGAGTTCTCCGGAGCAGAGCAGCTTCCTCGGCTGTCTCCGCTCAGCCAGATGACCCTTGGCACATGATCTTGGGCTTTCAAGGATTGTTTACAGCCCGTGTATGAAAGCAGCCATTTGCAAGCCCAGAGGGGGTGCAGGAGCTGTGCCACAGCAGCCATCTGTCGGCCTTCCCCCCTTCCCCGGCACCCAGCAAACGCCGCCGCGCTTTGCCGTCACGCCAGACCTGGGGATCTGTGTGTAGCCTCAAACCTCAGAGCTGCCTGCGTTTAGTCAGAGCTGCTGGTCCTTCGCAGGACTTTAGATACTTTGTGAGAGAGCACAGAACAAATTTGTTTCTTCTAAAATTTTGGAGTGTAAAATGAAAGTTTCTTAATGTTTTTAATAGCTCAGCTATGCTCCAGTATTTCCTATTTATGTGGGGTTTCTTTTTAAATGAAAAAGTATTCCTAGCTGTAGTGATAACAGAAAGGGATTTTCTATTTTCAATAGATTTACTTTAAAAGAGCTCAGTTGGAATCAGATTAACTCAGTGAATTTATCTGTGCTGTGACTCATGCTGAGAACCAGAAAAAGTAGTGGAGAAACTGGCTGCAGAAATGAAGCCGGTAAATCTCCATGTGCTGCCCAAATGCAGCTTATGCAGACACAATGCAAAGATAAATTTCCCGGGTCGTTGATCGTCAGATTTGAACCGGTTGCTTATTCCTGTTGCTCCGGGGAGCTGCTGAAAGCACAGATGGAAGTTGGCTCGGAATAGGAAGCTCGTTGTAGTGAGCTCTGTTTGTAAGTGTAATTGTTATTTTAGCCACTCTCAGCTGTCTCAGCTTGGAGGTGCTTTTAGAAAGCTCTACCTACTCCAGAACTAGAGGAGCAGTTACCAGGGTCCGCGCCATCCTTCCAGATCTAGCAAGGTTTGTGGCTGAGTGGGAACTCCTCGAAGTGCCCCCAAACACTGCAGCTGCAATACACGTCCTCTAGGATGGCATCCCAGATTCTGATGGGTGGTGACAATACTGTTCTCAGCCAAGACCAGCTGTTGTTCTCTGTGTCCAGCTGAATTTGGCTGAGATCCCCAGACGGTGGGAGAAAAATGGTCCAGAACCTGGGTGTTACTTGTAGCTGCAACATTTAAAAGCTCCAAGGGAAGTGAAAACAGTGTTGGGAGCTGAGTCGATCTGCAATCTGGTCTGTTTTCTTAAGACACATTACAGACCATTCTGGGAACTGTTTCCCAGTGCCCCAACTGGCTCCGGAAGATTGTAAAATTTTATCTGATTTTACAATTTGTGTGGACTTAAAAAAGCAAACCTCCCCAGATGGTAGCAGAAATCAGGGTTTCTTTCAGCCATTATAAGCTTTGGTGTTGCTTGTGACAAATTGTAAGAGGTAAGACTTCATTTCCAGCTGAGGGTGACCCTGCAGCATTGTGATGAAGCAGCAGCTTTGCATGTAATTTCATCCTCTGGCAGAAGAGGATGACTGGAAAACACCTGAGGACCTTGATTCAGTGAACACATATCCTTGTTTAATTAAGGCTTGAAAAGTTTGCTGCTTTAATTGCTGCTCTGATCTCTTGGAAATAACGAAACTGCCCTGCTAAATGGTGCATTGGTCTGGTTAGACAAAGCACCTTCTACTTAGATAATACCACTGATAGAGGAGGTTTTACTGCCTTTAACTGTGAGATCTCAAACAGAAACGCAGCTCCTCTGCCCTGCTGTCTCAGTACAAGTTGCATCCTTGTGATTATGCCTCTGTTCCCGTCCGGCTCCTGCTGAAGTGCTCCCATGGCTGGGGGCTCTGCCCAGGAGTTATGCACAAGCGTGACTATGCCCCGGGCTCCATCCCTATCTGCTCTGTAGGTGTACAGGGCTTCCCCAGCGCTGTGGTGCAGGCATCTAGGCTTACAAATGATCCTGGCAGCGCTCCATGGGGCGGCGGAGAGTTGCACAACCTCGCCCGCATCCTGCAATGTGCCGCCTCTTTGGTAACACTTTCCTTTCTCCTCCCGGCATTGTGTCTCGGTTGGGAGAAAACTTGCTGGGAGAGTTGAGTGCTTACAATCTGGAGTCTTCTGCATACACAGAGCCAGGATTTTTCCCTCTCCCAGTCCTTCCTGCAGTCAGAAGAAGGCTTGGAAGAGTTGTCCCCCTCTGAACCCCAATAACTTGGCCTAGAATTGCCCTGGAAAACAGCCAGGGCAGGGTTTGTGAGTCCCCTTTTCTGTGGGAATGAATTGTGCAGGCGGATGGGAAGGGAAGGGAGGGCACTCGGCACTGCACGAGGGGATTGGGTCAGGTTTTTCCCTCTCCGGGTTCTCCAGAGTTAAATGCTCTGCTTGCCTCTTCCTCCAGCTCACACACGATCCAAATCCCACCTGCACCAGCTGAAGAAGAGAAGGAAGCTGGAGGCCGCCAGCCGTGCTGCAGAGACTGAGGGGGACAGCGGGGGCGCAGAGACCTCGGGCGAGGACAGCAGCTTGCCTTTGCCGTCAGCCCGCAAACCAGCCGGCGAAGGGGAGCAGCCGCGCCTCCACCTGCACGGCGAGGAGGCCACTTAGTCCTGGGTGCCTTGAACTGAATGAGCTGAGTCATTTTTTTTCAGGATGAGGCAAGTGTGTAAATGACGGCCAAAAGCCGTCGGCAGCATCGGATACTCTTCATGTGGCCTCATCGCGCTGTGTTCCCATGCTTCCCCAGCCCTGCCTGGAAAGGGCTGGGCCCCAGGGCAAGGCTGCTGGGAGCATCCTCCCATGCCAAGTGTTAATTCCTGCTAGAGACACAGCGTTGTCCTTGGAAGGTTTGAGCCGATCCTGCCGGCATGCAAACGTGTCGTTCTCAGAGACAGAAATAACCTTCACTCCTCCAGCTTGGCCGGGAGTGCAATTCCGGAGCTGACTGAGCTCTTACTGCCTTTATTGTGGAGAGGATATTTTTTTTCTTTTATATGGAAATAAAGTTGCAAGATCATTGTGGGTTCCCCTCCCTATTCACAAGCATAGTTTTCTTGCTCTCTGTTTCCACCTGGCCCATGTTCCCTGCTCTGGGCGCAGGGCAGGACGTCCAGGCCTGGCTCCTTCCAGTCACCTTTTCTGCAGCTTCTGAGGGAGCCGAGCAGATGTTCTCAGCTTGGTGGAGGCAGGCTGCTCCGTGTGCGCGTAGCAGGTGCAGAGGGAGCTGGCACCTGTTAAACAGGAACTTGGAAATGATCTCATCAAGTTTGCAGCAGATGAGTCTGTCCTAGTTAAAGCTGAGTTCCCGGGGGTTTACACCGCGGTTTGGCAGTGGGAACCAGCCCCGCATTTGAATCTGAGTTGCTGAGCAGCACATTCCTCGTGAGAGGCAGTTGGTCTCCGCAGCGTCGTTCCTGGAGGACGCCCGTGCCGTCTGTGCCACCGTGCTTCCTGGTGAAACCGGGAGGGCCTTTTCCGGGGCTTTGGGGATTCTCCTGGCAAATGCAATCAAGAGGGCTCCTCCTGGGAGGGTTTTGGGTTGGTAGAGCGCAGACTTCTCCTTCAGCTGCTTGCGATACATGGTGTGGCAAGAGCCATCCCCGAGGGCTCAGCCCGTGAGGGGAAGGGCTGCGTGGGTGGGTCTGCCGTCGCAGGCTCTGGAGATGCCTGCTCTGGTGGGGATTAGGTTAAACCTCCGGTCTGTGTTCCTCAGCATGGAATTATTTCTGTAACGCTCCATGGGGCAGCTGCCCTGGGCCATTTCACAGGGCTGTGGGGTGACTCGGGAGCTCAGACCAAAAGGAGTATTCAGGGAAGAGCTGGGAATTTGGGTTGGCTTTTCTCTGCCAGCATTGGGCAGAGCTGGGCATCGGCTTTGAAATGCTGGGCACTGCGTTTGTGTTGCTGGGTCTGTGCAGCGCCAGCTGAACCTCTCCTCCAGCCCAGACTTGTTTGCCATCCACGCTGACTCAAGCGTACGTGGAGATGGGCTCAGCCCAGCGCTGGAGCACGTTGCAGAGGGGTCGTGCCGTGGAACTGTGTTCTCCCAGCCTGGATGGACGAGATGCAGGTGGGGCTGGGTGTAAAGCCCCATCTGCCGCTGATGCACTGAGCACGGTTGTCTTACGGATGGCGTGGATGTGTCGAGTCATCTCCCCAGGCCGGGCTGGGATCGACAGGGCAGCTCTGTGAACGAGGGGACGGATTATCTGCTCTGCCTCCTGAGTGCGGTCAGATGACCATACTGTTAGAAATGGATTTAATATCCTTAATCGGTTTCATATGAACTTTGTTATCCCCGCAGATGAATGTTATTCCTCCGGCCACAATAGCTGCTGGTCTGCCTGTTCTGTTCACCAGCCGCTCCCAACAGCCTGCGCTGCGGCTGCTGCTGGGCAGAGTCTCCCTGCTTCCCCCTGCTCCCCACCACCCACTGTGGCACCTTGTTTTGAGGGTGGCAGCTCCCATGTGTCCCAGGAGAACACTGACACACTTGCTTGTTCTGGCTGTGGCTGGACCGGGAAAAGGAAGGCGGATCACCCCGATCCTGCCAGCAGCAAGGTGAGTTGGCTTTTTTGGAGAGGTCAGAGCTGTCGATGAGGATGCAGCTTTTTATTTACACAGAGCCAGGGCCAGCATCTCGGCGATGATCTGCTCTCCGAGGAAGAAGCTGGTGTCTGTTCTACCCCTGCTGTTAAAAGGACTGGAGGCAGGGACTGGGACTGAGCTGCTGGCACGGGTCGCACCAGTGCCTGGCGTCAGCACACGTTGTTCAGCTCTTCCTCCTGCTCTGGGCCCAGTGCTCCTCCCTGGTATCCTGCAGAAGGGACGAACAATGCGAAATCGCTGGCCGGTCCAGTCCGGGACTCGCTGAGAAAGTTGTGGTCTCAGGTTTCAGGCTGCTGTCAGTGCCAAGAGGTTTGGGGATGGGGAATGGCACTTCGCTCCATCTGCCCTCCGCTAATCCCCAGACAAACGCAGCTCTTCCATCTGTGCAGCCGGAGCCGCCGAGCCCATCACACCAGCCACTTAATCTAAATGGCTTTGGCCAAAGATAAGGTCATTAATTACACTGGGATTAGAAAACAGTGCGGGCCTGGCGTGGCTTGGCTCGCCATCAATTAAAGTCCTCGGTGCCCTGGCCCAGCCGGGCTGTGCAGCTGGAGAGCTGCAGCTGGAAGGGCCCCGCGCCCTCGCTGCCCGGCATCGTCCCTCGGAGGGGTCCGCTCACCTGCACTCTGGCGTTTTGGCACGGCGCTGGTGTGGGCTCCTGTCCCCAGCCCCCGGCAGGGCGGGATGCCAGGCTCGGTTGGTGTCACAGGTCCAGGGGACACCCCTGGGAGGGGCACAGGGGTCACGGCAGCCAGTGAAGCCCAAATCCTCGCTTCTGGCAGCGAGAGGTGCATGGGCAGCATCCTGCCGTCTCCATCCCCACCCCTTACTGCCTCTGGCCTTCACCAGCCCCTCGGCCTTTCCCCGTGGCACTGTGTCGAGCTCGGCCCCGGCTCGCTGCCCGCGCGGGACGGCTGGGCTGGCCACGGCCCACAGCTCTCACTTGCGCCCACCATCCCCAGAGCTCAGAGCAGCCCAAGCCCCTTTGCTGGTCTCGGGTCTGTCTGTGATGTTCGAGGACTTGTGTTTGCTTCTGTTTCCTCCGGCGTTTGGTTCCTTTTTCTCACTGTGCTTTGGCTGTGAAATGCTCTGATCTGCTCACCCTGCAGGTGATCGCTCACCCGTGCAGTGCGGCCCTTTGCTGGGGTGGGATGTGCCCCGCTGCCTTGGGTACGGTGGGGCCAAAGCCACACACATGTCATGAGTTTGGGCTCAGCCCTCCCCTGCTAAAGAAGAGACAGCACCGAGGGGGACCATGGGGACGCGTTACGGGCAGCCGGGCTGCGGTGCTGTGCCGGGAGCCGGCCGACACCATGGCACAGCTGCCATCTCGCCCAGCACTGGTGACCAGCTGGTGTCTGTGCCCGAGTTCACTGGTGGGTTTAAAGGGTCTGGTTCTCCTTAACTCCCATTGGAGGTCCTGGGTGGTGACCTGTCCTGGCTCTTCCCACCCCACGTCCCACACTGTGGGGTATGATCCTGCCCCGGTGCCTCAGTCGGGCTAGGGACATCTGCGGGACGGTGTCACCCAGGGACAGCAGCTCCTGCAGACACGCAGCAGCTGTGGCCACCGAACTGAGCCGTGTCCTGGGCTCGTCTTCGTTTCCCAGGTGGGATCTGCTGCGGAGTACCCGGGGATTTAGCGGCTGGAGCCCTGGGTGACGGGATCGGTGGGAGGGAGCCCGCAGGTGCTGCTTGGGGTCGGCAGGACTGGCTGCCATCGCTGCTGGTGGGCGAAGGTGGCTGATGGGGAAACCGAGGTGCAGCTGGAGCGTGGAGTTGCGCTGGGAGCAGGGCAGGGCATTTCGGATGCCATGGCCCATCCAGTCCCTTGGCAGCATTTCGGGCAGCCTGGCAGGGTGAGCCGTGTCGCAAGAGCCTAAAAATAAAAGGAGCTGTTGGCCGGGGTTGTGCAACAGCGCGTGTTCCGCGCTGCGCGGGAGTTTGGCGGCTTTGGCGGGAAAGCCTGGGCGCGTGTGGCCGTATCCTGGCACCGGGCCCGGGAAATGCTGGTACCAGAAGTGCTGGCGGCTGCCAGGTCTGCCCCCTTCTTTGCCCCCTCCTTGTGCTGCCTGGGATCCCCCGGGGCTGCCGCGGCCGAGGGGTGCTGGTGGGTACCCGGGCAGGTTTGGGGACACGGGCTGAGCTGGGCTGCGGTGAGTGGGTGGGTGGTATGGACGTCCCCATGTTGGCACCCTTAGCAATTCAGCAGGGAGGGGGTCCAGAGCTCAGGGGGCTCTGGGGTCCTGGTGTCGCACGTGGGGTGCTCACTGCCCCCTGACAGCTTGGGGGGGCCGTGCAGGGCAGGGAGGGGGGCTCAGCAGTGCAGGGCAAGGCTGCAGGAAGGGGAGCTGGCGGGACCCCAAACCTCAAAGTGTCCCTGAGTGGGGGGTGACAGCCCCAGCCAAGGGCTGGCACACGGCCCTGTGCTGCAGGGTGCCCGTCGGGGCCTCCCCCAGCTCGGGGGGGCTGCGGGTGGGGGGCTGAGGCCGAGCGGGTCCCCCCAGCGTGGGGCTGACACGAGGTGGGGGCACCGGGGCTGCTTTGTCACGGTATCACAGGGCCATCTGCCGGCAAAGGCACGGGGCGGTGGCAGCCAGCCACGGCCTCCAGCAGCCTCCCAGTCCTCCCAGTCCTCCCCGTCCGCAGCTGCACTGGGGCAGGAAGGTGCCCTGGACGGGCTGGTTTGGGGGCAGCACCACCGTGGGGGGACACCCCGGGGGCCAGCCTGGTCCCCAGCAGTGTCGAGACGTGGCT
>WHYT01013361.1:25770-71692 GCA_009806455.1 Tetrax tetrax | reverse complement strand
CCCTGGTTTTGGGGGACGCAGTGACACCCAGTGGGTGTCTGTGCCCTCCCCCAGCCCCCCCACGGAGCCAGCCTGGCTCAGTCGGGCAGCCTGCCCTGAGAAGGGAGAGAGCAGCCCCAAATTTTCCTTTGCTCCTGCCCCAGCCAATGGATGGCACCGCTTCCCCCCAGTCCCCCTCTCCGAGGCCGGGGGGGGGGGACACACAGCCACCAAACCCACCCGGTGCCACTGTCCTGGAGCCAAACCAGCCACAGACCCTGGGAGCCCCACCATCCACCTCGCCTCAGCTCCCCCCGCACCGGGGCCAGGAGGGGTTGGCGCAGCGTTTGCCAGTGCAGAGCTGGTCCCGCGGGGGCGATGCTCCCACCAGGGAGGTGGGAAGCAGGCGGGGAACCCCAAAGTTGGAGTGTTTCTGCTTTTTCATCCTGCATCCCCTTTTTCCCAGGCCAGTGCTGGGCATCACGGTATGGACATCAAGAGGGATCCCCAGTGTTGTGGTCACCCCGGGTTCAGCTTGCCCAGCAGCACCCAGAGGTGCCCCCCAGGGACACGGTATAGGTGACAGCAGCTCCTGGCTCCTCAGAAGGGCATTTCTGCCCAGAAAAGCGTGGCACGGGTGCCCACCCTACAGCACCCAAATGTGGAAAAGGGGCACCCGGCACCAAGCCTCGGCCCTGGGGTGCTGTGGGTGCTCTGGGATGGCGAGCGGCTGGGGAAAGGCTGAGGCTGCTGGCACGGGAACGCGGCTCGAAGGGAGGGAGCGGCAGAAGAAATGAGCAAAGTGAGTGAGAAATCCCCGTTTTGCTCCAAAACTCTCTGGAAAGCACAGCCCAACCCCAGTGAGCTGTGGGACTGGCACTGGGTTCCCCTGGGCACATGCACCTGTGGATGTGCCACCCGCAGATGGGCTGTGCCGAGGGACAAGCCACCCACAGCCCACCCCGATGTCCCAGCGTGTGCCTGTGGCCCACCAGCCCCATGCTCGGCCCACACGGATGCTGCCCGGTGCATCACTGGAAAATGGGGGATTTTGTGGGCTGTGCACTGTCCCGAAGGGACAGGGTCCATCCCTGTCCCCAGCCCTGCCCAGCTGACCCCACCCAGGGTGATGGGGACAGGTCCTACCCAGGACTGTGTGGTGGGGACACTCATGGGAGGGGAGTGTGGGGGGCACGGAGGGGCTGGCCGAGCCACCGGCACCCCGACCACTGCCGGTGTGGCACCTGGGCGATCTGGCAGTGTCGGGAGGCCAGGGCGAGTGCCGGTGACTCCCACTCCCCATGGCTCCCAGCAGTTTTTGGGGGGGCTGATCCCCCTGCAGCGGCCCAGGGCAGCGGGGGGCTGTGGCTGTGGGGTGCCCCCTCTGCGCACGGCCCCCCCAAGCCGTGCTGGTGCAGCCGGTAGCCGCTGGGGGAAGCTGCAGCCCTTTGCATTCGGTGGCATCACCGGATAACGGGGGTTCTTCAGGAACCAGCGGGGCCCTGGCAGCTCTGCACCCCGGGCCCCCGAGGCCGGGGGTTGGGATGACAGAGCGAGGAGCAAGGGGCTGTCACCAAGCCAGCGCTGTCTGCAGGGCCGGTGTCCCCCACCCCACCCAGGACAGCCCAGTGTCCCCACTGCAATCCCAGGACCAACGTCCCAGTTGAGCCTGGGCTCATGGTAGGGCTCAGGGTGCCCCGACCCGGGTGCTGGGCTCAGCTGGGTGCTCCAGCCCGTGTGCTCGGGGCCACCAGCCCCGCACGAGCCCAGGCACCTCCCCATCACCAGGGCTCATGGTGTCACAGCCCCAAAAATGTGGGCACCCCTGTACCCCACACCTGCCCTTGTCCCCGACCCCAGTGTGTCCCTGTTGCAGCCCCAGCCTGGTGCTCCTCTGCCTCTTCCAGCGGCCCCGTGCTCCTTCGGCACACCCTGTCCCATGAGATGAGCTGTGCTGGTCTCAGCCCTGGCAGCCATGCTGCTTCAATTAAGCCCTCGTTAATTTTCCTGTCCCCCTGTGCACCCTGCGCGCGGGTGGTTTGCAGGGGTGCTAGTTGGTGTCTGGTAGAGCTGGCAGCGGGTTGCCCAGCCGGCATGGGGGGGCTCATCCTGGGGAGGCTCATGGCTGTGGGGACAGACAGAACCATGTGCCCAGCGCCCGGCAGAGGCTGCCGGAGTGACCCAAAAGCCGTGGGGCTGAGTCACCCCACCCCGGGTGGGGACCCAGCCCTGGCCAGGGACATGGCGCAGGGATGTCACGTCTGGTTGGGGGGTGTCCCAGCCCTCCCGCCCGTGGGGTGAGCAGGTGATGGGTCCCTGCGGCCCAGCTGTGCATACCCAGCTGGAAATGTTTGTGTCTTTTTGTAAACCAGCCCTCTCCCGCCCTGGCTGCGGCAGATTCTGCAGCTTCACGCAGCCACCTCGGCAGTGAGAGCAGCACTGGGCCGGGGGACGCTGAGCCGTGGGGCGGGGCACCCCTCAGCCCCGGTGGGACTGGGATGGAGACCAGCCCTGGCTGAATGGAGACTTCATCCGGGCCGACTGGCCAGCAGCTGCAGAAGACCTGCTGTGGACCGGACCCAGGTGGCACTGGGATGGCAGCGGGATGGCCAAGGTCACCGGGAAGAGCCACCAGCGATTGCCATGGAAACGCTCCGTTTGGTTCCGGAGAGCAGAGCAGTTTTCTCAGCCCTCTCCCTTCTGCGCTTCAGCTGCCCAGCAAGGAGGACCGAGGTGTGAGGTGTGTCCCCTCGCTGTGTCCCCTCACTGTGTCCCCGTGTCCCCTGGGCTCAGGCAGCGTGAGGCCCTGCGCTGGGTGCCTGGCGGGGGGACGCAGGCAGGGGGATGCAGGCCCTTGCTGGTCCCTGCCAGCCCCGAAGCACCCCAAGGGAAGGGGATTTTGGGGTGCTGTGGGATCGGCCACCAGCAGGGACAGGAGCCAGAGCGGGGGTGAGTGGGGCAGAGCGAGGAGGGGGAGGAAGCAGCAGCAGAGTGGCGGGAGGGGCAGGGAGTGCAGGGGGGCTCTGCTGAAGGCTGGGGACCAGGCGGGTACCGGGGCCGGCAGCAGCCTTGATGCTGAACCCAGCACCCACCGCATCCCACTGCCAGCGCCCCCCTCCCCGGCCCCAGATCCCACTGCCAGCATCCCCCTGCATCCCGGCCCCAGCATCCTCCCCAGCATCCCCTCCACTTTCTCCTCCAGCATCCCCCAGTGTCCCAGTCCCGGTTTCCGTCCCAGTATTCCACCTCGAACACCTCCCCGCGGCCCCTCCCTGCTGATTGACAGCTCTCCCAGCCAATGGACGGGCGCTGCCCCCGCGGGGGGCGGGCGGCCCCCGGGTACAAGAGGGATGGGAGCGGCGGGGGCAGAGCTGGGGGCTGGATCGCGGCCCCTCCGGTACCGGCACCGGCTTCGCGTCCCGCCGAGCCGCCGCCTGCCAGCGCCGCACGCCAGGTAAGGGCCGTCGGGGCCGAGAGCTGAGCTGCCGTGGGGGCAGGTGTTCCCGGGAACCAGTTGCAGCGGGACCGGTGCCCCGTAGCTGCCCCCCGGGGTGGGCAGAGCAGCCCCCGCACCCCCGAGTGCTGCTGCCCCAGCCTGCTCTCTAATCCATCCGTCTGTCTGTCCATCCATCCCCCGGGGCCGGGCCCTGTGCCCCTTCCCTGCTCCCTCCCAGGATGCTCATCCATTGGGACGGTGCCTGAGGCTCCTCTCTGGGTGTCCTGTGCTGCCCAGGGTGCAGCCCCGGGGGTACATCTGTAGGGACCCCCTCTGTCCTGCTCTGGGACCAGCAGCTGGTGACCAATGATGATATTGATGTTTTGAGATGAGTGGTTTGTGTCAAGCATGTGGTGGCCCTACTGGCTGGTGGCCCTTCTGGCTGGTGGCCCTAGCAGGCATCCCTGCTGTCCCACAGCCTGTGCTGGGCCCTGCTCAGCAAGGGGAATGGAGGTCTGTGGACCAAAGGATGTTCTTCTTGCACCCTGGCCTCTTTGAGGGCTTTCCTTGCAGGACAAGGTGTGGTGCTTCCAGCAAAGGTCCTTGTTGCCGTTCCCCTGTGGGAAAAGCTGCACCTTGTGCTGGTGAGGGGCTACCTCCCCCTGCCCGTGTGGCTGGTGGGACATGAGCATGGTACACGTTGGGCATGAATTCATCCCTGCAGCTTAGAGCCGGGCCGTGGTGCCGGGAGGGCTCCTGCAGCTCCGCAGCCGAGCTGGGGATCGCTGGGGAAGCGTCGTGTTCTGTGGGTGTCCGGATGCTTCCTCGGCTCTGGCTGCCGAGGGGCGGTGGGTTAAGCGCTGCTGCGGCAGATGGTGACAGATACTGGTAGGATGACAGGGCAGGAAGCAGCCTCTGCCTGCGGGATTTCCTGGGAGCACCAGGAGCCCAGCATTGCTGTGGGAGGAGGCTCATGCCCATCCCAGGGTACCCCCAGGTCCCCAAGCCCACATGGCCAGGGAATCAGATGCTCAGAAGGGAGATGGTGCTTGGTCGGGCTCCAGGTGAACTTCTGCCCAACTTCATGGAGAGAGGAGCTCCCGGAGCTCTCTCAGCAAACCATCTGCTGCTCGGGCGCAGCAGTGCCGGCAGCCAAGGCTGCGTGGGAGCGGGCACAGCATGTTTCGGTTCAGCTCCGCGTCCTGCCCACGCCACTGTGGGCTTGCCAGCCCTCCAGGCAGAGGGGTGCCTGGCTGTGGACCCTGTCCTCACCGAGGGCTGGCCGGGAGTGGGTCAGGCATCGCTGTGGCCGGCTGGATGCTGCAAGTCTGATGATGCCGGTGAGGTTCTTCCCTGCTTTAATGGCAAACCCGTATTACCTCTTCTTTGTCCTGTCCTTACAGAGGGCAGCTGGACATCATGGCCTGGTAAAGGCCACGTGAGGAGGAGTTCTGGGTCTTCAGCTGATTTTTTTTGAGTGGTTTTCTGCAGCCCCACGGGAGCCAGCCTAGGAGTTGGGGGACTGAAGGCGATGCTGCTGGCTGCACTGGTGGGCTACCCCAGAGCCAGCTCGCATACGTCTCCAGCAGCAAGGGCCACAGCTGAGCAGGGGCACCAAGCCTGTCCCCAGTGCCATTGTTGCTGTCCTAGCATTTGACAGTGCACAGACACCCGTCAGCTGGGTGGATTGGCTCCGGCGTGGGAAAGAGGCATGTGGGGTTGGCCAGCTGCCGGGGTGGAGTAGGGCCTGGGAGCACGAGCCCTCTCCGTGCCCAGTGCGCAGGAGCCGTACGTTTTCCCTCCCAGGGGCAGCCATGGGCAAGCACAGCAGCAAGCTGGCCCCAGAAATGCTGGAAGACCTGGTGAGGAGCACGGAGTTCAGCGAGCAAGAGCTGAAGCAGTGGTACAAGGGCTTCCTCAAGGACTGTCCCACCGGCATCCTCAACCTGGAGGAGTTCCAGCAGCTCTACATCAAGGTGGGCTCCAGCTGGGGGCCCAAGCGCTGCCTGTGGGGCTGGAGCACCTTGCTCCTGACGGGGCAAGGGTGCTGCTTTGGGTGGAGCCTCTGTGCCGAGCTCCCCTCCTCATTTTGGTCTCTCTTCTATCCTCCCTGCAGTTCTTCCCCTACGGAGATGCCTCCAAGTTTGCCCAGCATGCTTTCCGTACCTTTGACAAGAATGGTGATGGGACCATCGACTTCAGGGAGTTCATCTGCGCCCTGTCTGTCACCTCCAGGGGCACCTTTGAGCAGAAGCTCGACTGGGCCTTCGAGATGTATGACCTGGATGGGGACGGGAAGATCACACGCTTGGAGATGCTGGAGATCATTGAGGTACTGGTGCTTAAAATCAGCAGGGGTAGCTTGCTTTTTCCAGACTTTTTGCAGCTATTGGGTCCCTTTTGGCACCAAATAATGCTGTTTTCTGCCCAGAGCCTTGTCGGAAAGGTATCTGGTGTGCACCTGGTTGTAGCTGTACTACAGCTCATGCCAAGAGCTAACTGGATCCCAGTAGAGCAGCAATCCTGTATTGTCCTGGACCTTCTGCCCATCCAATGTTTGCCACTCTGGTACTTTGCTTCTCTTCTTGCTCCAGGCCATTTACAAGATGGTGGGGACTGTGATCATGATGAGGATGAACCAAGATGGGCTGACGCCCCAGCAGCGTGTTGACAAGATCTTCGCAAAGATGGACAAGGACAAGGATGACCAGATCTCCCTGGAGGAGTTCAAGGAGGCAGCAAAGAGTGACCCCTCCATTGTCCTCCTCCTGCAGTGCGACATGCAGAAATAAAGCCCTGGGGGCTCATTGCTGGACTGGCTGCAGCCAACCTCTGCTCCCCGTGATGGTTTTCATCCCCATTTTCTGCCAAGTCTCCCCTGCCATGCTCCATCCCTCCTGTCATCCATCTGCCTCCGCTCTCGGTTGCGTCCTGGGCAGCCCACCGCCCATGGGCTGGAGCTCTCCCTCGGTGGGTAGAGCTTGCTCTGTCTTGAGGTTACCCCCAAATCCACCCTCTCCCATCCTGGAGCTGGACTCCCTGCAGCTGATGGCGAGTGTCCCAGCTCCCCAGGGCCAGCTGTTTCCACATCCCTGCTGCTTTCTCCCAGCTTCGTCCACTGCTCTGCCTGGTCCATTCCCTGATCCTCACTGAAACCAGCTCTTTTGCCTTCCTGCTGATCCCCCCTCATTGCTTGTAACGCCTGAAGGGAGTCTGAAAAGCCCCAAGTCCTGGCCCTTGTCTCTCCTTCACTGGCAATTCCCTGTGAAGTTGCCCGGAGGGGCCAGGGCTGGCCCCAGGGTGCTGGGGGGCTCAGGCAGGGTGCTGCACCCTCCCTCAGCTTGCTGCCTTGGCTTCCTCTGCCCAGCTTCAGCTTTTCCACCTCTGCTTTTACTGCTGGGAACAGCCAGGGCTGGTCAGGGGACTTTAGGGGAGAGCAGAGTTGCCCAAGGCCGCCCCCAGATGTGGCCAGTGTCTGATCCCAGAAGCCACCTTCCACCCCAGTGCCTGTGTGAGCTGGCAGCGCAAGCGGGTGACCTTCACGACTGCCCTGGCAGCCTGTTGGATGCTTTGTGGAGTTTTTGGCCTTCCTGGGTGTTGAGATAATGCCTGGGGTCCCAAATTAAAGGCAGGGATCACCCTACTCCTCCGTGGGCTGCCCTGGGCAAGGGCAGCAGTGTGGGCGCTGGAGGTGTGGCACCGCTGTGGGGAGCGGTGGGTCCTGGATTGGGGCTGTGGAGAGGTGTGGTTGAGTCCTGTACCTGCTGAGCCTCCTGGGGAGAATCTGAGACCCCAAGAAACATGTCTAGCTCCTTCCTCTCCCATCCCAGCCTGCTGTCTCCATCCCTCCTGCCCCAGGAGAGGAACGCTGTCACGGCTCAGTATTTAGCCTGCACGTTGTGGTGTTGATGACTGTAATACCTGTTAGGAGATGGTGAAGTTGTTGTTTATTTTTTTAATGGGAAAATAAACTGTCCCCATGTGTGGTGTTCCCCCTGAAGGGCTTATTGGGGGGCTGCTGCAGCTGTGGGGAGAGGGAGATGACAATGCTGCCCTCCTGAGCATCACTGATGGGTCGCACCTGAGCCTGTGACTCCAAGGGATGGAAAAGCCCTTGGGGACAGCACAGGGGGGCTCAGCCTGGGGACCTTTGAAGATGAGTGCCAGTGTCACCCTTCAGCCGTGCAGGTAGCTTTGGGGAAGGGAATATTATCTCCTAGGAGTAGACCAGACATCCCCAGTATGTGCTGGGAACAGGTTTCATTTGCCAACGAGGAGCTGGACCCTGGCTGTGCCCTTCAGTCAGGGTTGGGTGTGGTGAGAGGACCTGGTGGCTTTGTCCTGGGCTTCATCCCAGCACCATCAGCAACTGGGACGTGCTATCACTGTATACTTGTCTTCTCAGCCTTTTCTCCACCCCCATCTTCCCTGCACATTTTCCTCTGGCCTCTCTCCTCCATCAGCAGCTTGCAGAGATGATGGCTGTTGCTAAGGAGCCCTCGCCAACTTTAAATATTTCTGTAGTTAACCAGGCAGGACTGGCTCCCGGCTTCGAGCCCGGGAAAGGAGGGACAGGGCGTGTTGTCCCCGCTGTGTGGGAGCCTGATGATGTGCCAGGGCTGCTCTCTGAAAGGGCAGCAGCGGAAACTCGAGTGGGGACCCTGGGAACAGCCTCGGTGATCCCGGGGCCCTCAAAGCTCCAGATTCCCTTGGGCCCACCCCAAAGGCAGCTCAGGTATTTCCCAGGAGGGACCTGTGAAGGCAAAGGGAGTCTTTGATGGGGCTGAAATGGTGTTAAACTCCCAGAAGGGCATCCCAAAGGGTGTGGGATCCAGGCAGCTGGGTGAGCCCTGGAGCTGGCCCTGCTGACCAGCACCCAGCTTCCCCCAGCTCTGCTCTCCTGGTTGAACTTCAGCTCAAGGGAGGTTATGTTTGAATGGTCTCATGGGCAAGGACACGGGGGTCCTCGAGGCTGTGGTCCATAGGGAGGGCTGTTTTTTGGCTGCTGGCACAGAGTTTTGGGCAAAACCCTTCCGTTCTGGGGCTCTGTGACCTCCTCTCAGGTGCTGCCCTGTGCCAGGTGAGGCGAGGTGGGCACAGCCCTTCCTGGCTGACCAGTTTTGGTCTCTGGGGCACACTCCTCGCTCCCCGCGGGTCCCTGGGAGTCTGCTGGTGGTGGTGCAGTTTTCAGCTTTCTGTGGCTGGACTCAGCCCCACCAGCACTGGTGGGAGAACATTCAGCGAAGAGCCTTGGGTAACACCCACCGTCCCTGCAGCGCAGGTCCCCCCGGCACCCAGCAGAGTGCCAGCACACCGGGGACCACCGCGCAGCCCTGCCCGCTCCTTTCCCCCCAGCTCCTGCCGCCCACCACCCTTGTGCCCTTCCAGCCCCTGCTGCCCACCACCCTTGTGCCCTTCCAGCCCAACGACCCCCGTGGGCCCAGATCCAGCTGGTGTCTCCCGTGGGTGCCCTGTCCCGTGGGTGCTGGTGGCACCCTTCTCCCACAGCCCCTTCCCTTGGCTCCCCCGGCGGTTTGCCGGCCGCGGCGCTGACTCCGCCCTGGAGCGGCTGCGGAGCGCTCCCCCCTTCATCCCCCCCGGTATTTAGGGGAGGGGGGTGCGGCGGGGCGGGCTCGGTCCCGGTCCCGGTCCCGAAGAGGTTAAGCCGTGTCCCGGTGGGCTGAAACCCCGGAGCTTCATGGGAGACGCCTTATAAAGCGCGCTCCGCCGGCCCGGCCGCGGCTCCGGGAGCTCCCGGTACGCGCGGAGCCGCCGCTGCCCCGGAGCCGCCGGGCGATGGAGCCGCCGGGCGCGGCGGGGCGGCCCTGGGAGGAGGCCAAGGCTTTCTACGACAACCTCGCCCCCAAGAAGAAGCCCAAATCGGTGAGACCCCCTTCCCAGCTTCATCCCGAGGTGCCGAGCCGGGCAGCGCTCCCCGCCCCGGAGGGGAACCAGCCCCCCATGGGTGCCGCATCCCCTCCGGTTCTGCTTGGGTGTCCCATCTCCTCCGGGTGCTCTGAGGTCTGCCCAGGTGTCTCCCGTTTTTATTTGACCCCCCCTGCCTCCGCTCAGGTCCTTGGGGAAGCCCTGGGGCTCTCCCGGTGCCACCCCCCCCCCCACCTCCGTGGCATCCCTGCGCTGCCTTTGGTTGCCTGGGGTCTCTCCGGGTCCCCCCGGTCTCCCTGGGTTCCCCGCGGTGTCCCGGGTGGGCTGAGGTGTCCTTGCAGAGCGGCTCGGTGCCCCGTGAGCCGCTTGTACCCTGCGCCAAGATCGGGAGGCCCTGCCAGGGACAGGAGGGGTGGCAGGGGGACGGCCCGGGGACCGAATCCCTGCCCGGGACAGGGGGAGTGGCAGGGGGGCGGCCCGGGGACCGAATCCCTGCCCGGGACAGGGGGGTGTCGCAGGGGTGCAGTCACCCCTGCCAGGCTCTCCTGCTCCGGGAGATTAGAGGGAAAGCCTGCGTTATCTAACCGGAGCCGAGCCTGCCGGGTTTAGAGACGGGGGGGCCTGAAGTGCCGCCGGCTCTCAGAAGTGCCGCGACAGCGCGGGGCTGGCAGCCTGGGACCACCCTGGGACCAGCTGGCCCCACAGCCAGCCAGCCGTAGCCATCCTCGAGGCTCTGGGTGCCCCCCGAGCGTGGGCTCCACCGGAGGGGCTGCCCAGGGGCACCCAGTGTTTTCTGGGGCGAGGCTCAGCGCCTGTGACCTCTGTGGCGAGGGGACATGGCTGAGCCCCTGCGCTGTGGACCCTGGCTCGGAGCAGCCCCCATTCTTTCCCCTCTGGGGACCCGGCTGCAGCCCCCGGTCCTGTACCCGCTGCCAACTGGCAGCACTGTGCCATCCCCCCTTCCCGGGGGAGAGGGACAGCTTGGCTTGGTGGCAGGATGTGGCTGGTTGCCTTTCATGCCTTGCTTTCAGCCTCCTGTGTATGTTAGCCCAGGCTCCTCCTCTTCCTCTCCTTGCAGCGAGCTCCATGACCAGCACACCCATCTCTGCGGTACAGCTGGGGAAACTGAGGCACGGGGCGGCGGCGTGGTTTGCTCGCACAGCGAGGCAGCGGCAGAGCTGAGATCCAGGCGCTCAGGCCCTGGAGTCAGGCTGTGCCGTCGCCCGTGTTGGGCTGGGGCCGATGCCCGCGGTGCCCGCTCGGCCCCGCGCCCGCGGCCGGGCAGCTCGGCTGCCCTCGCACACAGCTGGGCTGCCCTGCCAGGCAGCTGTCACGTCCCGTGATGGACGGCTGCGGGGTGCTTTTCTGCATTATAAATAATATGGCTGGAAAACTGAAAACCATCTCGGCCATTGCCCTGAACTTTAATCTGATCCCGAGCAGGGGGCTTGCAGCCGCCCGGGGCTCCCACGTACGTGCGGGAAATGGAGTTCGCCGTGGTCCGTCTGTGCCCTTGCAGGTGCCGGGTCCGTCTGTCCTCTCTGTGGATCGCCTCCGCCAGCTGGAGCGGGTACGGGTGTGGGAGCAGGCGTGAGCTGCGGGGGCCGCTCCCTCCTGGAGACGGGGCGTACGACGGCAGGAGGCAGGGCAACTTTGGGGAGCGTTTTTGGGGAGCCTGTTCCTGGCTGGGAGTGGGTTATCAGGATGTCCCTGCAGCCCATGGGGTGCCCCATTTTGCAGGGGTCTCTGCTCTTCCCACACCTGCTCTGGCCTCGCTCCCACCAGCTGGGGAGGTCAGCGATGAGACTTGTCACCCTTCAGCAATGCGGAAATTGTCCCCCAGCCTCCCCGGTGACGCCGCGCAGGGAGGAGAGGTTGGGTCGGTGGGAGCTGGCCTTCTGCTGGCTCCGCTCCTCTGGGCGCCCTGCTCGTCCCCAGCTCTGCCAGCCTTCTGCGCCCCCGGGGACCCGCTCAGCTCACCAGGGTGCCTCAGTTTTGGGATGCTGTAGCTGGGGTGGGGACCATGCTTGACCCTGGAGCGAGCCCTTCCTCTCCCCTTTCTGTGTTGAAATCTCACACCAAAATTCACCTCCAAATTTTGAATTTGGCTACAGGGATTTGGTCTTCTGTAGCATCCAGGCAGGTGCCCGGAGCTGCCAGCGTTCCTCCAGGTTTTTAGGATCAAGGTGGGTCCAGCAGATTCGGGCCCAGGCAATGCAACAGGATCTGCTGCACTGGGGGGTGCAGAATGGGGTCCCCAGGGTGGGTCCTACACTGGAGCCAGCCAGCGGTGGCCTTCAGGGTGGCAGTGAAGCCACTGGTGTTGGGTGCTGCTGTGGGCACTTGTGGCTTCCCTGGGTGGGAGAGTGTTCCCAGGATCGTGAGGGATTTCCCAATGTCTGCCTCTAATCCTTGGGGGGCAGCTTAGGATTTACATCCGATTAGGAGAGCGATTTAAAGGCCTGCCAGCTGTTGGGACGGCAGAGGAAACCGTGCCATTCCAGTCACTACTGGAATTGCCTTTACCTCAGAACTGGGGGTTTTGGGTCTGGGATGGATTTTGCACTTTACAGAGCTGGAGCCATTTACGCTTCTGAGATGGGGTTCGGACCTCGTGGACCACCTGGGGCTGTGCCAAGGGCTGACGTTCCTCTTCGGAGCGCTGGGCTGTTGGGATGCGTCCCTGCTCGTCCCTCCTGTCCAGCTGAGACTGGGGATGGTCCCAGGGCTGGGATGGGACCTTCCCCGTGCTGCCCTGCTCGCACTTCTCTCAAACACAGCATTAATGTCTTGTTTGATGTTCAGGATGGGGCTGGATCTGACCTTCCCGTGGGAAGGGAGAGGAGCTCGCTGTGAATCCCCAGGCAGCAAATTCGGTTGGATTCAGCTGAGCAGAGCCCCACAGCCGCTTCCTGGGATTGTGTTGGATGATGAGCTTTAATTGACCTTGCCTGACCTTGGATGCTGCTCTGAGGGTAAACCAGGGTTTGTCAGAGTGCCCAACCCCACCGGGGCAGGAGGCTGTGCTGTGCTGGGGTGCTGTGCAGGCTCCACGGCAGCTTGTGGGGTTAAATACCTCCTGATGAGGGCCGCGAGTGGGACCCTTCCCATGCACATGCTCCCCATTAAAAATGAAGGGTGTTTTCCCCCAAAACGGTGATGTTTCAAGGCACAGTGGGGTGTGGTGGGTTCTCGGCACTGTGCTGGAGGATTTGAGGTGCGGTGGTTCCCGTAGTGCTGTGACTTTTTAAAGCCCGTTTTGGAAGGTAGTCATGATCATCTGCAGTGCCAGTGGGGACGGAGAAGCATCCAAACACCTTGAGGAGGGAACGCTTCCAAACGAAACCTCCACTTCAAAGGAATGTCAAAACGCGGCTCCCTCCTCGCAGAGCAGAATTGCCTTATTTTGTTAAATGTCAGCGTTTCCCAGAGAACAGCCGGGCCGTTCCAGCCCAGCCGGAGCTGGGACCTGTGTCCGCGCCCGGGTGAGACTTTCCTGCAGCAAGTGCTCCAAAGGTGCAAATCTTCCTTGGCAGGGGCGGACAGGATCCGGCAGGTCCCATTCCCGGAGGCCGCAGGCAGCCGGGGCTCCAGCAGCCCACGCCGGGGCAGAGCTAGGGCCCCAGGCTCACGGTTATTTTTATTGCTGTGTTTATTGCCTCTTAAATTAACCTCGCGGAGGCTGGTGCCTTTAAATGGCAGGGAAGGGACCCCGAGCAGCCTGTTGCCGTTGCGCAAGGTGCTTGTGCTCTTGGCACCCGCCGGGTGCAAGGTGTGTGCTGCGGCAAGATAGAGATGCAGATTCGGGCCGGGCACCCGGCTCGGCTCAGCGCATGGCCCCGCGCACGCAGCTCGCCCCCTCGACCGCGCGTCTGTGCCGTGCGTGCTGCCGACCTACTTTCTCCGCTGGGAATCCTCCCGCGGGGCTGGCTGCGGAGGGTGCTCTGCCCTGCGGTCCGGCGGGGAGCGGGCGCCTGCCAGCTGCCCTCCGCGCCCGGATACACAACCCGGCGCTGCAGGGACTCGGGAGCAGCACGGAGCGGAGGGCTCCTTTCCAAAGGCTAATGGCCGGATGTCCTAAAACCTTTAGTAGTTATTAATATTTTCAGCTAATAAATGGTCCATGACACCAGAGTTATTAATTAATGAGCTGGAGTGCCAAGACGTGGTCCGTGACAAGTTAATAGCCGACACCCGCCGGTGGCTCAGCGTAAGGTGGGGACCTGGCTGTGGCTGGCTGGTAGGAGCGATGCTGGCGTCGCTGATCGGCTTCGGTGGGGACCTGGGTTGATCCTGCGTGTCCTGGGGGTTGGTCACCTCTCTCAACAGAGCCAAGGCCCACATGGGACCTTATTTCTCTGCAAACGCCGTGGGAAAGGGATCCCTGTGGCCACAGTGATGCTCTCAGCCTGAGCTAATCTGTGTCTAGTTCTAATCGCCCACTGCTTAACCTGCTTGCTGGGGATTTTGGGTACTGATGCGGCCTTGGAGAGGCGTCTGGAACTGACCGTGCTGCAGGGCTGGCCGCGGGCACCGCTTACGGCGAGGGGCGCGGTGCTGGGAACGGCACGGCGGCTGCCGTTCACTCCTTCCTGGGTGCGTCTCCACGCTGGGCAGGATCAGCGGGGCGGGACGGGGGCAGAGGGAGCCCCAGGGCAGGCCCAGCCCCGCGGGGAGCGAAGGTGGCCCATGCAGATGGGGTACCTGGTCCTTGCCAGGCTGCTGGCTCTGTAAAGCTCAGCCCTGGGCAGGGTGGGAGCTTGAACTTTGGAGCACCTGGGTGTGCGGAGCGGCGGGCCAAGGCAAACAGCATTGCTGGAGGATTACTCATGGGGCAACGTGCTGCGTGAGGATCCTGGAAATCACAGAGGAGATGAGGGTGAGGTGCTTCTGAAGTGCTGACCACCTGGCTTTCGCAGGCTCCCTGTGGAGACGCATCCCCGAACGCAGCCAGCGAGTGCGTGGGCTGGGACTGCTCCCAGCTCCCGGGGAGCATCCCCCGTGGGAGCCCGCAGGCTCTGTCCCGCTCTCCGGACTGGCTGCAGGCAGTTTGCTGGGCACGGGCTGCCTGTGCCGCCGTCCCTCCTTAGGATTTGCAGGTCTGGGAGTGAGGGTTTCTTGTTGGCCGTCAGTGATGAATTTGCTTTCATGCTTGAAGCAAGTGATGGGGATTAACACCCCTGTGCCCGTCAAGGGGAGAGGGAGGACAGGTGGGGGTCAAGATGAGATTGACTTTCCTGGTGTTCCCTCTCTTGCTGCCAAGCCCCGCTAGAGGCCCCGTGTTGGCTTCAGTGAGTTTTGGATCAAGCCCTCGAGCATCAATAATAATGACTCATAAATCACTGCCTGCACCACCTGCCTGTCGTGTTTCCGCCCACAATAACTATATCGAGTGTTTCTGTAAGCGGAGCTGGCACGGCTTGTTTGTCACATCTGGACAGCATCGTGGGAGCGTGGATCTGGCCGAGCCGCAGCGTGCGGTTTTTCCTGGCTGGGAGGCGGGGGGAAGCCACACAAATTCCTTCTGCGTGGGGTTGAGAGGTTCTCCAGGGGCAGCGCGTTGGGTCTGGCTGGGTCCTGGGCGCCTGTTTGCGGCGGGAGGGTTTGGGCAGGCTGCAAGCAGCAGAGAAAAGCTTTTGGGTGTCCCGAATGTGTGGAGACCCTGCATTGGGGGTTCATCTGCTGAAGGCTTGGAAGGTCAGGGTTGCAGCAGCCCCATCATCCTCCAAATTGCTGTGGAGGTGTCACCCACCCCGTGGCCTCTCGTGTTGAGGGTTAATAGGTGCCTGCTGGGGCAGCAGGGCTGGGTGCAGGGGCTGCCTCCCCATTTTCTGCCTCTCCCTGCAGCCGAAGCCCGAGAATGCCATCACCATCGCGGTGTCGTCGCGAGCGCTTTTCCGCATGGAGGAGGAGCAGAAGATTTACAACGAGCAAGGGGTGGAGGCCTACGTGAAATACCAGCTGGACCACGAGAACGAGCCCTTCCTCCCCGGGGCTGCCTTTCCCTTCGTCAAGGTGAGCGCCCACCCACCCGAGCTGAATCTGCTCTGTGCCCCTGACGCAAGAGCTCAGGGAGAGGGGAGTGCTGCGGGGTGCGTGGGGAAACGAGCGGCGTGGCTGAAGGGATGCAGCCGCAGAGCGAACAGAGGTCAAACAAACCTCCTGGCAAGCGATGCGCTTCTTCCAGGGCTGAGGAAACGCTGAATCTTCCAAATTGGCAACTGAGCCCAAGAATTGAAGAAATCATCTCTTTGGATTATATTTAAAGTTTCCCTTTAGGGAATTCTCGTATCTTTTTTATTATTATTACAATTTATTTATTCTTTTAAATTGGCTGTTTTTAGCCTTGCTACAGAGTCGGCCAATTTCTAATTCTGGCGTGTTGTAATGAGGCATTTCAAACTAAAAAAACACTTTCCAATTTCTGACCCAGTTCCACTGGATTCCATGCGGTTTTGTGTGCTGGCCCTCACTGAAGCAAGCACTCTCCTGTTCCCAGTGAATAAACCAATCCACTCGATGGGGAGAGACTTGTTCTGCTTCTCATTGCCTGAAAAACGCTTATCTGTAGCCTCCAGCTAATTTATTCTCATCTCCTGATGGAAACTTGGAACCTTTTGTGTTTGAAAAGAGAAGAGTAGCTGCGTGTTTTTCACCCAAATCAGCCTCTTTCTCCCAGCTAAAGCTGTTTGCCGATGTCAGCTTGGCTCGGGGCGTGGCTGCGGTCGGGCCAGATCCTGGTTTTGGTGAACAGAAGCGTTGCGCTGGGTGAGAAGCGGGTGAGGGCCGTGCCGGGGCTCGCTGACACCCACCCCTCGCCCTCCGGTGCTGCAGGCGCTGGAAGCGGTGAACACGCAGCTGCGCGAGCTCTACCCCGACAGCGAGGAGCTCTTCGACATCGTCCTCATGACCAACAACCACGCCCAGGTTGGGGTTCGCTTGATCAACAGCATCAACCACTACGGTAAGCTCAGAGCAGAGCGGCCCCTCGTATGGGTGCTGCCGGTTTTGGGCTGGGTGTTACTGCTTGGCAGCGAGATAAGGAGATGCTTTCTGCTGTTTTTTCCACCAAACCACGCACTGAGCTCACTTCTCCCAGATTTCCTGGGCTTGGAGTGGAAGCTGGCTGGTGGTGAGGATGCTCTGGCTGCCAGCGATGCTGCTTAGCAGCGGTACCAAAATCAGTGCCCATCCTGCTGATTCTTGGGTGGCCATGGGGCAGCTGTGTCAGGGACGGTTTGGGGGGTGGCCACGCTCACCTGCTGTCCATCTGCCCTCAGATCTGTTCATCGAGAGGTTCTGCATGACTGGAGGGAACAGCCCCATCTGTTACCTCAAGGCCTATCACACCAACCTCTACCTCTCCTCCGATGCCGAGAAAGTGAGTGGGGCCATTGAAGAGGGTGAGTCTGGGGTCCAGCTTGGGGGAAGGCAGTGGGGGGAGCCCGGAGCCCTCAGTGGGTTGGTGCCAGGAGCGATAGCTCCAGTGTCCCTGTCCCTGCATCGATGTGCAGTGAGGGTTTGCCTTGTCCCGCATCCCATCACTGACGCTCCAAAGAGCCTCCAGTTTCCATAGAAATAAGAGTTTCCTTGAGCTCCACAGCTCTTCCAAGGCAAAGGCGCTGATTTTTCCCTGTGAATTCCTGTGTGCAAAGGGAGGTTTGTCATCTAGGGACTTGTTTTTGCTGTGAAAGGTCTTGGGGCCAAGCTGCAGGGTGCATGCATTTCCTTGCAGTGTTTGCTTCCAGCCTGTCGTGTTTTGCTCTGCTCCTCATGGATAAGCCATGAGGCCAGGTCCTTGGGTAACTGCCACCTCTTGCCTCACGCTTTGCCTCCACAGGGATCGCTGCAGCCACCATCTTCAGCCCCAGCAAAGACCTGGAGGTGTCGGAGAACCAGCTGCGGGTGGCGTTTGATGGTGACGCCGTGCTCTTCTCTGATGAGTCGGAGCAGATCGTGAAGGCTCACGGCTTGGACATGTTCTTTGAGCATGAAAAGGCTCATGAGAACAAGCCTCTGGCACAGGTAGTGCTGGGGTGCCGCCAGAAAAAGCCTCTGGGAGAGAGACAGTCCACAGGGATGCTCTTACCTCTGGGAACAAGCCAGGGACCGGCACGTGGAGTGTGAAATGGGGTGGGTCAGCAGCCTGCTACTGCTGGGTTTGGCCCATGGGATGGCTGTGGCTGGCCCCTCGCTGTCGTTTCTGGGGGCTCACAGGGAGAAGGGATTTGCCAGCATGTCTGGCTCTGCTGGGACTGGGTGCCCGGAGGAAAGGACAGCACGGAGGTCTCGGGAGTGATGGTTTCTTCTTGCTTTGGCAGGGACCCCTCAAGGGCTTCCTGGAGGCCCTGGGGAAGCTGCAGAAGAAGTTCTATTCCAAGGGGCTGAGGATGGAGTGTCCCATTCGCACCTACCTGGTCACTGCCCGGAGCGCGGCCAGCTCGGGAGCCCGGGCCCTAAAGACTCTGCGCAGCTGGGGCCTGGAGACGGATGAGGCTTTGTTCCTGGCCGGCGCTCCCAAGGGGCCGCTGCTGAAGAAGATCCGTCCTCACATCTTCTTCGATGACCAGATGTTCCACGTGGAGGGAGCCAAGGAGATGGGCACCGTGGCTGCCCACGTGCCCTACGGCATCGCCCAGAAGCACAAGCAGCCGGCGGAGGAGAAGCCAACCCCGAACAGCAAGTAGCGGAGCTGGCTGGTCCCGCGGCCCCGGCGGCACCGACTTCACCCCGTGCGCCACGCTCCGACCTGGGTCGTGGTCTGCGAGGCAGAGAGCGTTTGCCCTGGCGAGCGCAGGGCTGTTCCTCCGCAGGAGCCTTGCCGGGGGCGCGGATGGAGAAAGGGGGCTGACGGAAGCGGTCCTTTCGCCTCTGTGTTGGTTGCAGTGTCGTGGCGTTGTCCCCATGGGCCGGAGGCTGTCCCGCGCTGGGCAGCCCCACCAGCCCTGTCCCGTCAGTGTTTGTCCTCACTCCGCACTTGCTCCAGGCAAATCCCCGCAGGCCGGCTCTCGCCTTTCCCGCGCTGTTTGTGCCAGGCAGGTTTGACCTACTGGTGCTTCCTTAAAACCCCAGGTAATTCCCAAAGCCTTGGATTCACACAGCAAATGTGCAGGCTGAAATGTTGAACTGGAAAGCTGGGAACACACAAAAACCCTCCTTGCAGCCCTGAAACGAAATGTTGTCCCTTTAAACTAAAACTAAAGCATAATATTGTTCCTTCACAGACTCAGCCCCTGCTCCCCAACCAGAGAATCCTTCACGTCTCTGCCCTTTCGCCGAGGCTTTGTCAGCCGAGCAGCTTTCCTTTCATGCACTACAATTTGGAAAAATAGAAACAAACATACATCCATATATTTTTTTATTTATATATATATAAAATCACTTTTTCTGCTTGGAGCTTTGGGCCGGTGTATTGTTGGCCCAGGTTTAGAAATTTGTGTTGCACAGTTGCATGAGTTAGCACTTACAGATCACGATCTCAGTGAGGCATCCAAAGCCCAGCTCCGTGAGCCGTCCGGGCTCGGCAGGCGCGTGCCTTGGCTCGAGTTAAGTTCAGCGCAGGCCCTGGTGTATCAGGGACATCGTCTGAAGTCCATTTAGCTAAATCCAGGGAGAATTTCAGCCTGGGGGTTTTGATGAAAGGATTTTTTTTTTTTTTCCACCTTTCTGGGCTGAGCCTGTATGAGTTGGTAATCCTTTTCTCCTCAGCTTCTTAAAATCTCTGGTGTGTCCTAAAATAGACACCTCTGCCAGCGATGCTGTGAGAGAACCAGATCTCCAAGTAAAAACAGGAGGAGAAATCGACTGGAGAGCTGCTCCTAAACTGGTGTGAAAATCTCCCTGACGTTACTGCACACAGCCCTGTCCCACGCCACACTCGCGGTAAAAATGTAAAGATCACTTGTTTCTGGTGGTGGTCTTGTTTGTTTGGATTTTTGTTTGGATTTTTTTTTGTTTGTTTTATTTTTAAGGCAATGCACCCCGTGGTTGGGCACGGAGGATGCCCCGTGTTATCAGTAGTTTTCTGTGAACACCAGCCCCGTGGGCTGAAGTTTTCCCAGCTCGGCTTCGCAGGGAGGTTCCGGCTGGAACAGCTCAGCCCTTCCCGCGGCGAGGCTGCGGCTCGGTTACGGCACTGACAGACAGAGGAACGGGCTGGTGATGCCTGCGGTGGCTCGGGAGGCCGTTCTCGTGTTGCACTAGATCCTGCTCTGGCAGGGAAAAGCAAATTGTATTTTTCCCCCTGAGCTGTTTCACTTTGGCAGACTTATTTCTCACATCTGGGTACCTTGGAGTGAGGGCTGAAATCCAAACAAACAAACAAAGTCTTGAAAGAAATCAGTATCGTAGTAACACAACTATTAATAGACAGGTTTATAAAAAGATTGTGTCATTTTAATGTGAACCCCAGATATTGGGATCTGAACTGTGTCTCAGAGACCGTTTTGGCAGCTGGGAAGGGGAGCACAGCTTGGCCTCCCAGTAAACATTTCCAAGGTGTTTCCTGAAGATCGCATCGTGGAACCCCGGCCAAGCCTGGCTCGCAAACGGGCTGCACCAGGGCCTCCCACCGGCCCGGGAGGCGACGTGGCAAGAGGAACAGGGTTGTCAGCAAGCCCTTGGGAAACCCCGGCCAGGGCAGGGTGCTGATGGGCAACGGTCCGGTGGGATGGGAGAGAGGACGCAAGCACCGCTGCTGGGGATGGGTACACGCTTCGGATGAGGAGCGTTGGTGGGACTGGGCTGTGCAGGAGGAGATGCCCTGGCTGAAGGTGCTCTTTGCTCTGGGGAAGCAATGTGTTGTGGTTTTGGGGCAGGGCCCTGGATCTCAGCAGCTTTCGCTGCTGCCTGTCTGAGCCCCGAGGTGCAGAGGGAGCTGGGTGCAAGCTGGGGAGCAGGGGCACGGGGCAGGCAGGAGGTTTCGTGACTCTGCTTAGGGTCCTCCTGCTGCCAGGGCAGTTAGGGGCTGCTGGGACACACTGGTTTGGGAAACGGGCCCCAGGTGAGGCAGACCTCCCCTTGCACCTCCTGAGTCCTTCCTGCGTGGGGAGGATTCTCCCTTCCTGCGATCGCTGTCCCATTTGCTTTTATCCGTGTGGCTTCCTACTTTTTTTTCCTCCTCCATTGCTCTGGCTGGCAGATGTGGATTTGCTGCTTGTGTGCTTTCCTCGTGTGCCCATCCGTGACGTCCTCTGGGGCCGGGGCAGCGGTGCGGTCCCCGGGACTGCTGGGCACATCTGTCCCCATGCGCGGGTGTGCCTGTCCTGCGGCACTGGCCTTCCCCGCTGTGTGTTGTTGCTGTGGGTTTCACTTCATTGTCCTCCAGTGTTTTTTTTCCTGTGAATGGGCTGCGGCGCTGATGAAATCCCTCTGGGTGTTTTTCTGTAATAAACAGTGTTGCTCCCAGCCCGGCTCTGCTGCCGTTCTCGCGATGGGGTGTTGGCTCCCTGGTGCAGCCAGCGAGAGGATTTGGGCTCTCAGCTTGGGTCTTACGGTGGGGGTGGGGGTGATGAGAAGAAGGGCCTTTGGGGATTTAAGGGAATTCAGAAAATGTAATAAAAGCAGCAACCTGGGAACGAGAGACCTCGGGGAGAGGAGGGGTTCCAGAGCTGCGAGGTGTGCTGTGATACAGCTGCCTCCCCTTCGTGAGCAGGCGTTTGTCGTAACCCGCGCTCGTGATGGAGTCCTGGATAAAAATACTGTTTGGCAGAAGTCTTTTGTCAACTTGATCTTCTCCCAGCCAACAGGTGGGAGGCAGCAAAAGCTTTTTAGAGGAGATTTATTGCTGCTGAAGTACCGGGTTTATCCGAATAGCGACACTGCAGTTCCAGTGTTAGCTCCGCTCCAACAACAAGGTTAACAGATGGGGTAAGGGGAAGCAACAAATTCTCCATCCGTCACCAAATATAGCCAAGGAATGTCCCTAGGCCCCTGGGCAGCATCTTGGCTATGGTGTTCCTTTCAGGGATGCATGGCCCTCAGCAGATAGCGTTTTCCTGCAGCCTTGTTTCCTGGGGATGCCTTCCCTGTGCCCATTCCCAGTCCTGCGTGTTCTTCCACCAGATGCTTGGGGGACGGGGGGTGAACAAAACTCCAGCACCAGTGAAAGTCCAGATGGGCCCCCCAGCCCTGGGAGGTCAGGATGCCCATGCCAAAGCCAAGAGCTGCCTCAGATGTTCATGCAAAGGCTGCCCCGAGCCTTTGACTCGCTGCTGGGGACCAGCGTTGGCTCCGGAGCCACCGGGTCATGGAGAGACACGGGCCCAGGCCGTGCAGGAGGGAAGGGGGAGGTTTGTGCGGTTGGATCTGCGACGTGTTGTCGTTGGTTTGCTGCAAGCCGGAGTTTTTGTTTCTGTTGCCTGTCTCCTGAGCTTTTTCCTTCAGCAGGATCGAAGGGCTTTGCAACGAGTGTGCTTTAAAATAAAGGGGGAGAAAGCGGAGGCAGAGCTGATGGAGAATCACGCTGTCGCTCAGCTGTTGTCAGCGCAGATGTTCACGAGGTAATCACGGCCTTTGAATAGCAAGAACAGCTTCTCATGATGAACTCTGAATTTGACCCTGGGAACTTGTGGGGCCTCTTGGTGCGGGTGTGAGACCCCCGAGGACCAGCTGCACGGCAGGGAGGTCAGGCAGAGCGTGGACTCTGCTCCCCTGGTCCTCCTGTACATAAGGTAAGCCATGATACCTCCCTGCCTCAGTTTCCCCATCACCGTAACAGAGATCAAAATGATCCAGAGGTAACGTCAGGTCTGGAGGGTGATTCTGGTTCCTTGCGGAAGCAAAGCAGAAATCCAGGAGTACTCGTAAGTGCGGTGAAACCCCGAATCTCTGCGGCGATGCCTGCGTGCCCAGCAGCAGCAGGTCCCGGCGTACCGGGGCCATGTAAACGCAGGGCTGTCCCACAGCCCCGTGGTGTCAGCAGTGACAGGTCCTCGGCTGTGCTCACGAGGGCTCCACCTTGTCCCCGCAGCGCGTTTCGGTTTACGTCCTTTCTGGAGTGCGGAATAGGGGCCAACAAACGCGAGCAGGGACAAACGGCCATCCCAGGAGGATAAAATGTCAGGGCAGGGGACCTGGTGACAGCGTGACAGAAACACTCGGAGTTGAAAGAATAGATAAGGGGACCTGGCGGCGAGAGAACAAGCAAAGGGCACTTGCTATCAGCGCTAGCGGGGCCGTGCCAGGATTTGGACAGCCTGACCATCTCATTCCTTCGACACCGCTATTTATAGCAGTGTTCGCTGACGCTCCTGTCACCGGAGCCTAAAATGGTTCCCCCCGCACGCACCCGGGGCGCTGGGCTCAGCCGTCCCGCGCTGGGTAGGCCACCAACGAAGCGGTGACTCAAGGGAGCGTGTGTGAAGCCGCTCATCGCCCCGCTGACGGAGGAAGCCGGCGGCTCCCTCTGCCAAGAGGCGGCTCCACGCTGGGCCAGCTCCTGGGAAGATGCACCAGCCGGTTCCTGTTCACGGCCTGGCCCCTCGCCAGGGAGAGCAGTGGGGCAGACCCACCTTCCACCCCGCTTCCTCCTTCCCTCCAGAACTGCGGCTCGTCTGGCTCCGGGAGCGAGCGGGTTCCACAGCGTGATGTGGGGAAAGCTCTGTGCATTGCCCACGCTGGTGGGAAAAAAAACCCTTTGCTTACTGGGCTGGAGCAAAATGATGGCAAAGATCTTGTAAGTGCATAGCAAACGTGCCCCGTTCCCCGCCTGGAGATTCGCCTTTGAAAAAACGGCTTCATTCCCCCAGTTGTGCCCAGGCCAGCGAGCGGTGGAGGCGGAGATCTCTGTCCTGGCATTTTCCCGTTCCTGCAGTGAGAGCTTGGTTTCCAGGGCTGCACTTCAAAGCCTTGCTGGCAGCGCCGTGCCGGATGGGGCTGCGCACGCAATCCCACCGCGGAGAGAGGAGGGGTCTGCGCCGCCCCGGGGCTGCAGGTGCCAGGCGAGCACGGCTGCACCCGCCGCAGAGCAACGGCCAGCCCCGCGCCGCTGTCAGCTTGGCACAGCCCGTGCCAGATTTTCTGACTGACGGACTGGAGAGGAGACGGGCATTAGTGTTTAAAAAATACACACAGATACAATCCTCAGCGACAGCATTGAGCAGTTATGCCCACGGGATGGGAGTTTTGCTTGTTTGCTCGTACGGCAAATCGCTCGGTTCTCTCTTCTCTCGGTGGCAAAAAGGGGGTGCAGAGCCCAGCACCAGCTCTGAATTTTTAAGCTTTACTCAGTGGGAGCTCACGTCCCATCGGCTGGCGGTACCCGTGACCAGCCCCGCAGCTGGAACTGGCCCGCGCTCGCACTGAGGCCGTCAGCAGCGAGCAGGGAGCAGCGGTTCCCCCCGAGATCAAGCAGGGACCGTGCAGGTTGGCATCCGCAGGCAGGGGAGCTGGCGCTGTCCCGCTTGATGCGGGAACCGCTTCCAGTCACGAGAACCAGAACGCCGCCTTACAAAACGCTGCTCAGAGGCAGCAAAGCCCTGAGTGAGGACCGGCGGAGTCTTTATCTGGGGAATTGTGTGAGAGCGAGGATCAACTGGGGAAAACTTGCTCTGACAGGGAAACCTGGCTGCGTGCGGCACTTGCTTTTGGGCTGTGCCTGTTGGCAATTCGTGCACGGGTAGAAACGGTCGCGTGTGCTGGAAATCTGTGCTCATCCTGGCAGGGTGGCGTGTACCCCGGGAACAGCGGGCCCGTTTCTGCCGCCACGGCTGTGGGGATGGGGATGTGGATGGTTGTGGTGCTGAGTGGGTGCCACGAGAGGGAGTGAAGGGCCGTGCGGCGCGGCGGGAGGGTGCCATGGTGGCAGGCGTCCCGCTCGCAGGCGTCCTTCATGGGCCAACGTGCTTCAAGCAGCACTGCCGCCTTCCGCAGTGCCACCCCTTGCTCCTTCCCCTTCAGGCGTGTTGGGGAGTGTGTGAGCCCCCATCTCTGCCTCAGCACAGCCCCGGTGGATGTCGCAGCCCCCAGCCCACCATGGTGTACGTCCTCTATGGGGAAGAGCAGCTGCTTGAAGGCCACCAAGCTGGGAATGGAGAGGTTTTCCTCAGCGCCAGCTGCGGCACGGGGCAGCGTGTCCGTAAGTGCTGGTATGGTACCGAGGTGGAGCCGCCACCCTGGGCTCCGCGGTGCTGAGGTGCGGCGCCATCCTGGTGCCGAGGCAAGGCTGCCGTCGCAGGGTGCTGAGACAGGGTGGCCGTCTCAGCCCATCTCAGGCACCCTGTCACCCAGGGTGACCAGGCTGGGGGGCCGTGGGGCCGCCCCACATGGCACGGCCGGGGCGCTGGGGGCCTTTCCTGCTGGCTGTACAAACAGGCTCCCGCTTCCTCGGCGGCCGGGCGGCCTCCTCCAGGTGCGGCTGGGAATCATTAGGAGCTCTCCACGCCGGCTGAGTGTGGGAACTGGAAGAGAAAGCTGGAGAGAAGCCTTCTTTCATCTCCCCACTCCCTCCTCCCCCCGTGTCTGCCAAGCCTGGCTTCCTTTTGAATCCTTTAGCTTGTGCCAAGCGAGGGAGAAGGAGGAGGAGGGGGGGAATAAAGAGAAAAAGGGAAGAAAAAAAAAAAAAAAACCACCACAGGAATGCGTCCAGGGATCTGGCTTCATTCAGGCTGCCGAGCCCTGAATACCCCGGCTCCTGCTCGGGGAGCCGCAGGGCGGGAGGCCGCGGCCGCCCCCGCGCCAGAGGCAGGGGGAAAGCAAACAGGGAAGCGACATTTGCGCCGTGGCTGTTACCACAGCGACTGACAAAGGGCTGGCGGGCCGCAGCGGGCTGTCTGGGAGGGGGCCGTGGCGTGTCCCCCCCGCCGCGGGGCTGGGGAGGTGGGAGCGCCAAGTCAGGGCACCCCGAGTCCCGCGGGGGAGCGAGGGCTCTCGGTGTCTGGGCGAAGCCCGAGGCTGTGTTCCATCCTGGCACGGGGACACGGTGCCCAGGCGGACGCCCTCGCGTCGGGGCCGCACAAAGGCGACAGGGCTGCTCGCGGGGAGCGCGCGAGGGGGAGGGCGGGAGGCTTTTCTCCGGCGCTTCGGGAGGATGGTTTTTTGACTCGCTGCCGACTTTATTCCCAGCAAATTAATAATTTCCTCTCGTTGCAACAATGCTGGCCTCTGTGTGTGCCTGTGCGTGTGTGTCGGAGTCCTCCACTGCCTTTCCAACCACGTTTCCCCCCTCCCCACCACGCACGGAGGGTCCGTGCTGCTCTCAGCGGACATCCTCCATCCTCGCCCTCAGCTGCGCTGCTTCCAGCTGTGTGTGACCGCCAGACTCGGCCCAGCTGTGACGGCGTCGCCTTGGGAGCATCCCGGCAGGAGCGCTGGGCCCGGTGTGAACTGATGAGGCGAGTGCCGGAGGTGGCGGGGAAGCATGTCGGGCGGCGGGGAGGGAAGGCGCAGCTCCAGGAACGAGCGATCTTGGCTTTGCAGCCAGGCTGGCGGAGCGCTCGGTGAAACGGGAAAGCGAGCAGGCGAGCGAGCACGCGGGGCAGCCACCAGCGCACGCTCGCCTCTGCCCGCGCAGGGTGCTGGAGACTCAGGGCGGCTGCGGGACGAACCCCGCATGCCGGATGGGAGCACCGGCCACCCCAGCTGCTGCAAGGCACCCAGCACTTAACCTCGCAGTGGGATGTGTCACCCAAGAGTGCCTGCACAGCCCTGCACACTCGCACCAGCCCGCGCACACGCCCTTGCCGCTTCTCGCGGTGGCAGCCTTGCTCGCCCACAAGCCTCCCTGGCCGTGCTGGGTGCGTGCCCCCTGCGCGGTCGCTCCCGTCGCCCTGCAGCCCCTTCCCACACCACCCTGCCTGCACGGCTGCCTGGAAACGCGCAGGGCTGCCTGCGCGCCCGCCGCAGCACCGATGCCTCTCTTGTGTGGGCACGGCATATGGTATCGGGAGATCTGGGAACGCAGTCCGCTCCCCTGGCAGCACTGTGTTTTGTTCCTTATTTATATCCCCGGGGTGGTGCCACAGGTGGGCAATTGTTCCAGCTGACAGCCTGAAAGGCAAAGAAACAAGATTTAACTTCCTGCTATTCAATTAGAGAAAGTGAGCATTCATCACCAGCTGCCGGCAGGAACAAACCCACCCGCCGAGGCGGGTGCCGGGAAAGCTCTCCTCGGCACGAACGCGGCCTGCCGCCGCGGGCACGGCAGGATCCCCGCGCGGCCGGCTGCCGCTGCTGCTCCGCAGAGCCTCTAGGTAAGGCTGGACGCTTCCCCTCCTGCCCTGCACCGCAGTGGATGCTCTCTCCTGTGCTTGTTTTTGGAGGGGAGGTTGCCTGTTCCAAGCAGCCGCATGGCAAGCACCAGCGTGGGCTGGGAGGATGCTACAGGGGGAGCGGCCACGCAAGGAGGGAAAGCCACCAGCTTGCAGTGCTGGAGGGGACGGCGGCACGGTGGCTGCGGGTACAGCCCCTGCCCTGAACTCCGCACCATCCCTGACCCTGGGCCTCCGTGCCTGAGGGCGGGTGGCTCTGGAAGCCCTTTGGACGTGCTCATCCCCTCCTCTGTGCTTGAAGCTTGTCTTGACCAAGCCAGCAGACGCCGGCCGGTGTGCAGAGGGGCAGGGGATGATCCCCGTCCCTGCTGAATGAGGACCTGGAGCCTCCTCGTCCCTGTTTCCCCGCACACGTGCGCACTCCCTCGTATTTTCTAGCCTGGTGAGGGAGGAGAGAGCGCGTTCTCCTGCGAGCCCCGTGTCTGTGACAAACCTGCCTCCACCTTCTCCTGCGCCGACTGAGCGACCCACGAGGCGCCCGCTCCCCTGCAGTGCCCAGGCTGCAGTGAGGAGCCCCGCGGCTTTCGGGGGCTCCCTGGCAGCTCCATGTGCTGCGAGCCCAAGGCTGTTCCTGCTCCATTTCCTTTCCTCCGTCTTCCCCTCCTGAGGCCGATCCAATTGGAAGAGAGTCTCCTGGTGCAGCCTCTCCCCATCCCTTCCCCGTGCCATCTGTCCCCAGCACGGTGACAACTTCCCGGCTCTGCGCTGGCGGCACTTCGCTGAAGGTCCTTTCGTGCACCTCTTAGCTGGCGCTCTATTTTTAATCCTCCTGCCTCCACAGGGACACGGGGGATCTTCCAAGCTGGTTGTGATCATCAGTTGGAATGCGTTTCGCGCTGCTGCACCAAGCCACACGCACACGTATGTGTTCGCATGCCTCCACGCGCGCCGGCGGCCGTGCCAGACTGCGCTGCGCTGTCACTCTCCCCGGTTTGAGACGACAGCCGCCCCGTCGCGCGGGACCGAGCCGAGCACAGCACCTCGCACGAACGTGGGTTATTAGCCCAGACGAGGAAGGTAACGCGCGGCAGCCAAGACAATCAACAGCAATTAGCCCTTTTGGGAACTCGGCTTGAAACGCCGCAGAGGCTTTTCTGTGCGTGCCGATTGCTCTTCCTCCGGTCCTTTGGAAGCGATGTGCGTCGGACATGCCAAACCACTGGTCATGTCTGAGCAAAACTCGGTGCCTGGTGCCATTTCCATGAGGCTGGGAGGGCTTGGGGGGATGTCTGTGAACGTTAAAGGCGCTTGTGTACCCAAGCAGGAAACGCACATGCTGTCATTACCTCTGCAGTGCCATCTGGCCAGCAGCAACGCGGCTCGAACCAAGGCTGTGCGCAGAAGAACATTTTACAACAGAAAGCAATTAACCGAATAAAGCCCTTTTTAAAATCCAGTAATTAAAAACAGTCCCTCCCTCTTGTTTTCCTTTTAAGCTGAAAGTTGCTGTTTACTCATTTGCTTTACAAAGTGTGCCTTGTTGTGGCTTCAGAAGAAATGAAAGTTTGAAGTGGTTAGAGAAGAAAGGCTTTGGGGCTGCTGCGCTCCGGGCGGGGCGGAGGGGCAGGGGCTCTCCAGCCCGGCTTGTTTGTGTTTGTTCTTGTCTACTCACAAGATCGCTAAACACACATTTAACAAGTGGTGAAACTGTCTACCAGCCCCATCTCTCCCAGGGTTCATGAGAAGAGTCCTGGCACATCGGCATTGCCGGGGGAAGGCGGGGGGAGGACAGGCCTTTTGAAGGGTTGGCGTTTTGGGGCTGAGCAAGGGAAGGGCGCCTGGTGCCAGCCAAGTCGCAAACAAAGGCATTGTGTTCCCCGGAGCCCAGGGACTGGCCCTGGGGTAAGGCCAGGGCCTCGCTTCACCAGCGACGGGTTTTCCCATCCCAGCTCCTCTTGCTGGGTGCCAGCCGTGTCCTTCCAGTGCCCAGAGACGGGAGCGGGGCCAGCACCACCAGCCTGCCCTGGCAGCCGAGAGCCAAGGAGCCCACCGCAGCGTGGAGGGCTGCGGCGGTCACGCCGCCCATCCTCTGCTGCAGCAGTTTGCCTTGCCGCACCATCCTCTCCTGATCTGAAACACAAGAGAGGAGCAGACCTGCGTCCCCTGACAGCGAGTTTCTGGGCCCTCTCTGTGTAGCTAGAGGGGAGCCCTGATCTCAGTTTGGCTGTCGGCAGGGCTGGTGCAATAATAATTATCACTCGTCACTGCTTCTCTGTCAAGTGAGTGCCCAGTGCATCAGCATCATTATGGGTGGGGAAACTGAGGCATATCAAGGGCAGTCAGGACTAAAACGCTGGCGTCAGCATCGTCTGACGCTAACCGTCGGGATGCGCTGCCGATCCTGGAGCAGGGAGGCAGTCCTGTCCCTGGCTCTCCTCCAGGCTGCTGACCTGGGGACGCCGTGGCAGAGCCGCCTTGCGCCTGGCGTTCACGGCTCTCGCCCCAGCCTCGCCCCGGACGTGGGCTCAGGGGGACGAGCATCACCTTGCAGGGCAGAAGCTCTTGCAGAGAGGGCAGCGCCTCTGGGGCGTCTCAGCTGCGGGCCGGGCAGGTGCAGCCTCCTGAGGTCTGCACGGTTGCCCAAGCCGAGCGGCGTTCCTGGCCACGGTGGCAGGGCCGGGCACAGGGCCGCCGCGGGGCCATAGGCGTGAGGACACAGAGAGCCGTGCCAGCGCGGCGAGGGTAGCGCCGAGTTTCAGTTGGGCCCCGAGCAGACGCAGGATCTGCCCTGTCCCTGCGTGGGGAAGGGTGAGGCCACGGGTTTGTGGGAAAATGTTGTTTTTCCCTCCCCTGGACTGCCCCTAGCAGTCGGCTGAGCCGGCTCCGAATTGCGTGGGCTGGGGAAGTGGGGGGGTAACAATTGTAGTGCCTCTGGCTTGGAGCGCGGCCACGGCAAACAATCCTCTCCTGGCTGCGCTCCAGATCTGACAAACCACGGAGGTGAAATCGTATTCGTACCTACACACTTTCATCCCAAATCACCTCCCTAAAGCCCTGCGCGATTCTCACGTCTGTGATGAATCCCTCTGCTTAGCCACAGAACAAGGCAGCCCGCGCACAGCGCCGCGGCCAGGAATCCCGCCCAGCATCCCTGCGAGGCCTCTGCTTTTGAAATCACAGCTGTGGATCTGGCAGCCAGCGGTGGGACCTGAGGTTAGGAGGTGATGCTGACTGAAGACGTGCGGACAGGGCATTCCAGGCATGCACGGGGTTAAAGCAGAGGTGTCAGTTCACCAGGAGGTAACAGATACGTCCTGCTCATGCTGCCTCTGGCTCTCCAGGAGCCTTGCCCTCCCTCCCACATTCCAGCTGCTGCAGCTTTTCACAGCTGGCCGCTCTCCGGGGACATTTCCCAGAGCTGAGCAGCAGGGAAGGGAGGGAGCGGCCCTGGTCCCAGCACGGGGGGGATTCGGTGGCTGTGCTGACCCTCACCCCCTCCCAGGGAACCTTGGGCTGGAGCCCTCCACCCCTGGGCTCGGGCTGGCGCAGGAGAACCTGGGCAATCCCAGGTCCCTGGCAGGGATCCACCCGCAGCCCTGGCCTGGAGAGTTTTTCCTGCTCCGGAGAAAGAACATCAATCTCTGCAGCTCGCTTATTCCGTGGCCTCTGAAGGAGGGGAGCCAATTAGTGCTGGGTGTGATGGATGGCTTAGCCCCGTCCTCGTGACACCCATCCTCTGGAAACAGCTCCCACCGCGTAGAGGCTCAGCCAGCCGTAGTGGGGAACGGCTCTGGCCACCCTCCTGGGGTCCCGGGGACAGGGCCAGGCACTGCAGCAACGCTTGCTGAGCTCCCAGAGACTGCGCAGGAGGCGAAACAGCCCCGCACGCTGAGCCAGGGCTGATAATTCAGGGCTGGGGAGAGATTTCCTCTACTAATCCCCTGGCTTGGCTGTGGCAAAGCCCGTACCCTCCGGGCTCGGGGCAGAGGCTGGGCACCCACGGTTCGTGGCTCTGCGCTTGGGGCCAGGCTTTGCCACCGCAGGAAGCCGTACCGTGGGAACAGCTTGCACGGCTGCCCGGTGGGAGGCAAGCAGGCAGCAGAAACCCCGTTTCTGCACACAGACCCCCTCTCCCCTTCCCTGGCGTCACCCTCGTCCGCAGCGGAGCAGGTCTGCCCGCTCTCTCCCGCGGGACACGGGCGATGCTGACTGAAACCGCCCTTCCCTCGCACGCGGCTAAGCCCGCTTAATCCTTCCCTGTCGTCTCCATTGAACGGACCGGCGAGGGGTCTCAGCACCGCCTCGGCTTCGGCTGCTCCGCGGCAAGGCTAATCCTGGGCTGGTTGGGATGGCCCTCGCGATTCCCCAGGGCTCGCTGGGGGCGATTATAAATGGCTCTCCAGGAGCACAGGCTGGAAAATGGATCCGATTACAGGAGAAGTGGGTTTCGGGGCCCCCGCTCTGTTCATAATGAAGTGTAATCCTAGAAAAACATGTTGCCAATTACACTTCAATTGAACCCAGATAATGATGCTTAGACGAGGCCCAGAAAAGACGGAGTCTGGACAGTGAATTCCTTTCTAATGGAGAAGAAAAGTGTTCCTCCGTGGCAGGTCTGGGCTCCACTTGGTTCAGGCTCGTTGTGATATGAAATAACCAATCTCTGGATCCCATTTAAATGGTTTTATCAGTGGAAAGGGTATTAATCTCTCAAAAACACATGTTTATGGGAAGTTTAGTTTGGAGATGGATGTATTTTTAACTGAAATCACTTTGGAAAGGGAGGAGGAATGGGTCTCAAAATTGCTAAAATAACACATTTCTAATTCGTCTGGTTCAAAGTAACTTTTCATTTTGAAATGTAAGCTAGTAACAGCTCAATTGACCAGTTTTTATAGTGAAAATTAAATCAAAACATCTAAATTGTAGAAACAAAGTGCTATAACATAAAGCAAATGTTTTATTCTCTTTTTTTTTAGGGGTTTACAACCGCTTCTGAGACATCAGCTTTCCACTCTGGCGCAGGATGGCTGGTTCGGGTCTCTGTTGTTTTAGTTTGGGAGGGAGGACGGTGCGGTTCAGCCTCAGAAAAACGGTGACGGGGCGGTGCCTTGCTCTGCCCCTGCGTGCTGGGCTGGAGCAGGCGTGGGTGAAGGGCCGGCGGTAGCTGGGTTTGGCTTTTCTGGGAGCTGCCTGCGAGGTGCGGGGGGATTGCAGACGTCTCGGGGTTGGCGGGTGCAGCGCGGGTGAGCTGGCAGAGATGGCTGAGGCAGATAGGTGGCACCCGACCACGTGCCAGGGTGCCTCCGCGCACGGGAGACGGGTGCTGGGGCGGCTTGGCTGGCCCGAGCGGCGACAGGCTGTTATCGCCGCCACGGTCTTGCAAAAGGCTTTGGGAAACCCACGTGTTGCCAGATCTCAGCGACGATTATTTTTTTCAAAATAAAAGGCATTATTTTTGTACTGCGAACCTCCACTTCAGCTCTCTCCCTCCTCCCCTCTCTCTCACTCTCCCACACACACACGTTTTTGCTGCCTTGGTGGCTTTCAGCAGTGCAGGGCTCTGAAAAACAGACTCCTGCCTCCTCCCTCCCAGCTGAGGGAAAGCGAGATGCTCTCTAGATACTGGGCTGCGGGTCAAAGTTTCCAGCATGATGGAATGAGACAAGAAAACAGCAATTCATCCTAGTGTCATAAAACCTAAAGTTGGGCTTTGGTCGGTTTGTTTTACAGGGTAGGTCTCGAACGCCCCGGCAGTGCCGGCAGGCACTGAAGATGCTCCCAGGCTGTGGGAGCGTGGCAGGGAGCCGAGCTGCCCGCGGGACCACCGTGGCACGGTGCCGGCGTGCCAGACCCCTTCCGATGCCTCCAAGTACGGTGCCACCGCTGCCCTCCTGGCCTTTGCCCGTGACTACTGATTAATGCCAGGCGAGGGCCCTTGGAGCAGCGTCCTCAAACAGCACCGTGCTTCGAACGAGCTGGTTTCCATCTGAATCATGAGTCTCCAAAAGTGCCTGCGCCGCGCGGAGCCGGGCAGACATGTGTGTGCGTGTGGGGCTGGATGTTGATTTTTCCCTGAAACAACTCAAGGCTTTATCAGTCCCATCTCTTTCCCACGGTTTTCTGTTGCCAGTGAGGTCACTGGTCCCTTTAAACTGGGGCTGAGGCCAATGTGCAGCGGGTGGAAGGGGGGCCGTGGGGAGAAGGGGGGCGGCGGGCAGGAGGAGGGGTGGGGGGGACATGAGACGGTTCACACAGACTGTTCCTTTTACAGGAAGACTTGGGATTTCGACCAGCGAGCGGGAGGAGGAGGAGGAGGAGGAGAAGGAGGAGGAGGGGTGGGGGGGCCGGACCCTGGGAACCTGGGCCGCGTAATCCGTCACTCGCGGGAGATGTCTCATTAACCCCTTCACCGGGGAGGCTGGGACGTGCTGGGAGGAGCGCGGGGGAGCGGCCGGGGTGCGAACGGCTGAGTGCGGCCAGGGGAGGAGGAGGAGGAGCAGCTCCTCCGCCCAGCCCGGGCAGGGACCGCGCTGCCCCGAGCACGGCGGGGACACGCGTGGGGCAGCCGAGCCGAGCCCACCGGTCTCTTTCTTTTTCTCCCTCCCTTTGTGCCGCCTGCGAGGATGAAGAGGCTGTGCGAGGAGAGCTCCTCCGACACGGAGTCGGACGGCACCATCGACGTGGGCAGGGAGGAAGAGTACAGGTGAGGCAGCTCCCTCCCGGGAGGACGGAACGGAGCCTGGTTTTTGGGGTCCCTGCTGCCGGGCGGCTCGGTGTCCCGCGGGGCTGGAGCGGGGTCCCGGACGCGGCGCTTGCAGCAGCTCCCCGGGAGGTTTTTTGGGGGTGGCCGAGGTCGGGCTCCCGGGGACTCATCGGGAGTCACCCGGCACCTGGCTTAACCCCTTCGGGCCGGGCTGGTCCTGTCCTGGGCGAGGACGGGGGATCGGGGGGGGGACCACTCCAGTGTGCGGGTGCGGGCTGATGCTGGCGTTAGGACTGACCCAGCCAGGAAAGCCGAGTCGTCGTGCAAGGCTTAGAGCTGTGTTACGAGCTGATTGCGTTCAAGAAAACGCCCCGTTAAAGGCAGCGCGATTGCCTCCTCCTGCCCGGGGATCTCCCTGATCCTCCTCAGCCCGAGCCTGGCCGCTCTGCACCCCGAGACAGGGCAGTGCCCGCACCCCAGCACAGGCACCCGTCCGCTGTCCGGATGCTTCTGCAGCCCCAGCGAACCCAGGGTTCCCAGGGAATGTGGAAAAAACAAGGAGGTTTTGCATGAGGAACGCTTCTGCTCCGCTTGATGCATTTGTAATGCACCAGCTGGGGCTTTGATCTTTACTGGAGAGGCAGCCCGGGCTGTCTGGCCAGCGAGGGCTGCCCCGTTTTAAGTGTGCGCTTCAGCATCCCAGTTCGCAGGCTCCGTCCCATCACTGCTGAGCTGCAGTTTGGGCTCCCCAGCTTTGCTGCTTGGTGAAATAGTGAGGACAGGACCTTTGCCTGGTTCCCCAGTGATGTCCTCGGGCTTCGCACCATGTTCCCAAGGCTGCAGCTCTGCTGGCAAAGGGCATCCCAGCCGCTGGCAGCTGGGGTTCCCATGCTGTGTCAGCCGTTGGCGGGCATGGCCGGGCTCTGGGCGCGCAGACGCCGCTGGCGATGAAGGAAGGGCTCTGTTATTTGTTCTCGTCCAAAAATCAGCTGCTTTTGAACTCTTGTTTCGCTAGCCAAGTGTCCCCCTCCCTCTGCGTCCAGCGAGGCTCCAGATGAATTCATTCCCTTTTGCTGCTTGGTGTCCTGAGCGGAGAAGTCGCCCTGCCCGCTGCCAAGCTTGGATTCTCATGGGACTAAGTTCATGAGTCTGCTTCTCACTGATACGGTCACAGGCAGAGTCGGGCATGTCCGATGCGTAATGTCCTGCACAAATTCATCAACTCCTTACCGTTTCCAAGTGCATCAATATTTAACCTGCCTTCCTGCGGCAGATGAAATACGTCCCACCTCTTTACATCAGCGCAGCACACTGAGTCTATAGTCCCCTGATGGATGAAATAGAGGAATTGTCATAATACTTTATTTCAGTGAACAGTAACGATGAATTTTTGATCTCTCTCTGGTGATGCTAATATGTTTGTCTTCTAAAGCCAGTTGTAGAACCGGGCAGCTCTGTGAACTGGTGGTATTTGTATACATTTACGTTCTTGCGCGTGTCACACCAACACATGGCCAAAAGAGCTGCTCCTGCCCTGACGAGTTTACACCCTGAGTAATGCGGTCCTGTATGGGACGCTGGCGGATCAGGCAAAATGAAATACTTCCAGGTGGGAAGCAAGGTGGAGCGATTAGGGCAGAGGGAGGCAGCCGGGCTGTCTGGCCGGGGTTCCCAGCCCAGTACCCATCCGTCTTGTGGTCTGGGTGAACCAGTTCCCCTGTGGAGTGGGGATGAGTCACCCCGGGTGTGAGACTTGGTTCAGCGCGTGTAGCAAGTTTAGACTCCGGGGTCACTGCAGAAGTGCAAGATACTGCTTGGTTTGGGGTTTTTGTTTTTGGGGGTTGTTTTTTTGTTTGTTTGTTTGTTTTGAATAAACAGACAAAGTTATGCTGTAAATTATAAAATCGAGCAAAGAGCAACGCAGAAAGTTTAAACCTCAGATAATACAGTTATGGTATCTTTTATGTGGTTCAATCTGTCAAACATATTTTTAGACATATTTTGCAGTAAGCTCAGTCTTTATATCCACATCTGGAGCTGTAGCTCACAAAGCGCAATGCGTTCGGACAGCTCTGCGAAGAGAGTTTCAGAATTCGCTGTTACAGACTCAAGTGCGTACTCCGCGTTCCTGTGCTGCCAGGCGAATTCGGTACCTACCCCCCGCGCGTCTAGCAGCCCAGCGCCCGCACAGAGCCCGATTTCACACCACAGGCGCTCGGCGCGTGCGCCTTTACGTGTACTGGCAGTGCGTGCTCATACTTGTGAAGCCAGCCAGCACCTCTGCCCAGAGAAAGCCCACCCAGCAGACATTCAAATAGGGTACCTGTATGGAGATGAGCGGAGAAGTCAGTAGAAGAACGTGTTATTTTGTCTGATTGTGAAAAACCACTTCTGAAAGCACCTCACTTCAGCCTAACAAACCGTATTTTTAATGGGCTGAGTTTGGTCTAGTTTTTGGCTTGCCGTGCAGACAGCACTGTCTCTGCAGAAACGTCTTTAATAGACTGCTATTAAAATGCTTCGTCAAACTGAAAAATATTTTGATTTGACAGGGTGAACCCAAATGCCCCTTTCCAAATTGGTAAGTCTTACGCGGTCTCGAGTCCCTCCGGAGCGTTGTGCTGGCCGGGGCTGCAGACCGCCGTCTCGCCTGCATGTTAACATCCCTGCACCGAGTTTCGTAAGGGGCAGGAACAGCCCCGAGCCAGCTTTCCAGAGGGTGAAACCTCGCTCAGGGGAGGTGGAAGGCGGCCCAGCCAGCAACCCCAGAGCCATGGGGTTTGGCTCCATGGAGTTTCCCACGCCTGGTTATCCATCCTTATGGAGCCTTCACCTCCGTGGGGACCTAAGGATTGAACTTTGCCTCCCCATGCCTGTCCTGTGCTGACCTTTGGTGTCTTTAGCCTTACCTGTGCCCACCAGGCAAAGGAGGTTTTGTGGAGCCCTTCTCTTTAGCCTGTCCCGTCGTCCCTTGAGCCAGAGCTGGTCCCCAGGGCTGTCACTCAGCAGGCAGGGTCCCTACTCCATCACCAGATGTTCTCCCTATCCAGGTCCTGGCCCCTCGCTTGTCTGGTTCAGGGGCACCCTTGTGTTCAGAATATCATGGCCCACCCCAAAAATTGTGGTTTGTGAAGCGACTCTCCAGGAAGCCATCAGAAACCACGTCAACCCTGCCGTCAGCCTCCCCCTGAGCAGTGACCAGCCCTTCGCTGCCGCCCTGGGTGGTAGCTCAGATACGCGCTCGTGCTATCGCAGCTCCGAGATGCAAAGCCCTGCAGACAGGGCAGGCTCAGACACGAGGGCTGGGAGGTTCGCACATGGAGGGGAAAAAAAGGCCGCGACTCCGGAGCTTGGTTCGCTGCTTTTCCAGCCCCGTGGAGATGCCAGCACAGGCTGGGATTGAGGGAGATGTGTGCCTGGTAGTGACGGGGCAGTTTGGTGCAGAAATCTGTTCCTGGCTGATTTGGAGACTCTCAAGGCGGAGAGAGTGGAATTCAAGTCTCTGCTTGGCTCCCCATCCTCAATTCCTGAGCTCTGTGTTGTGGGTAAAAATGAGATGGGAACCACAGAAGACATTATTCAGGGCGGGGGGGGGGAGAGCTGCAGATGGCAAACGTGTGTAAAGCACGTGTGCAGCAAAGGTTTCTCTGCAGCTAGCACAACAAACGATTCCCTTTTCTTCCTTTCCAGCCACGTTTCCAGGTCTGTGTCTCCCACCACGACATCTCAGATACAAGCCAGGAAGAAGCGGAGAGGGGTGAGTCCCATTCACGCTGACTGGGGTGGCTGTGCTGCGTCTCCCTGGGGAGTCGGGCTGGTCCCAGCCGCCTGCCAAGGCTCTCCGGGACAGGTGGGGTGCTGTTGGCACGCCCTTGCTGTGGGGACACAGTGTGGAGTTGACGTTACACCGTTCCCTGCTCCATTTCCTGCAGAACTCTCCCCACAGCCAACTGCAGATGTTTTGCAGAGGTTTGTCCTCAAACCTGGCAAAAAAGAGTGAGGATAGGGGTGGCGGAGAGCAATTTTAGCTGGGGTTATCGCACCCGTCAGTTAATGTTTCTTTGCTCAGCTTTTGCACCCAAAACATTTCCTTCTATGGCCCTGTTCAAAGCGCCTCTCATAGCCGTTAACGAAGGCTTTAAACCCGAGAGCTGTGGCCCTAAGTGACCGTGGTTTCTTCTCCCCGCTTGGAAATCTCCCGCAGATCATTGAGAAGCGGCGCCGTGACCGTATCAACAGCAGCCTCTCCGAGCTGCGGCGCCTGGTGCCCACCGCCTTCGAGAAGCAGGTGTGTGCGTCCGGGATTTCGCCCGCCCTCCGGCGCGGGCTGCGGGTCAGCAGTGTGAGGGCAGAGCCCGAGAATGAGAAAGTCTGCAGCACTGCTATGTCTTTCTTATCATCATCACTTCAGGGAGTAAGTAGGTGGTGAGACTGGGTGGGAAAACAATATTAACAAGCATTCAGGAGCCCTCGGGAGGATAAATTCAATGCAGAAAGTGTTCTGCAGATATGAAGATGCACAGAAATGGGGATTTTCAGTTTGCATCGGGGGATCTTGGGGAGGAGCTCCATTTTCTCCTCACTTGATGTAAAAACCAGAGCCAACACCCTGGATGGATGCCCTGCTCCAATCTCAGCACTCCTGGGCTTTGGGAATGTTTTGAGGAGGAGGTCATTGGGAAAAATGCAGCTCCTGAGAGGCACAAAACCCTAGCCCATAAAATGAATTGCTCTTTTTTTTTTTTTTTTTTTTTTTTCTCCCAACACACAGGGCTCTTCCAAGCTGGAGAAGGCAGAAATTCTACAAATGACAGTAGATCACTTAAAAATGCTTCACGCCACTGGAGGAACAGGTAAGAACTGCTCTTACAAGCATTCCGGTGAGGGGAAGGTGAAAACCTGGAAGGAAAATTCCCGATCAGCCTCAGCAGTATCAATGTCTTGGCGCTGGTGTGCCTTGCTGACACCAGCCAGCACCGAGACGTGCGCTGCCCTGCCTGCTTCCCAAGGGAAATGTTTTTCGAGGGAGGGCAGATGGACGTTTCCTGCCGTGTTGTTTTTCTTCCATCTAACATATGGGTCAGCGTCCCATGCGTATGTTTGGCAGATGGGGGGGTGTGGGATAGCAGGTCCCACAGTCCCGCAGGGACAGCACTGCTGCTGTTGTCACACTCCCCACTGAAAGCTGCCCAGTCCTGCTCAGAAATGGAGCCTGCTTCCAGAAAAACGATATTCAACTCCTTGCCTCCTCCGTGGGATACGTTTCCTGCAGAGGCTGAATTCTGCATGGAAACTCTGCAAATAAACAAGGCTTTTTTCCCTTTCTGTTCTTTTTTTTTTGTTGTTGTTGTTTTTTGGTTGTTATAAGAAGAGAGAGGGAGCCCTGTGCAAAATTCAACAAAGGTCTTATTTGTACTGAGACCTTGGTACAGACCCTCTGTCCTGTTCCAGTTAACAGGATGGAGATCACAGCTCCAGTAAAGAAGCCTCTGGCTTGCTTACCACCCATTTTTGGCTTGCCGGGGACATTGCTGGCATCCAGGCTTTGGTTCAGAGCTGTGACTTGGGCTGGAACATTTGTTTAGATATTCAGTTTGACTGCACTGCAACAAAGGGCTGCATTGTCACCAGAGACCCCGTCAAGCAGAGTGGTCCAGCGCTTCGCTGTGCTGTGACATTCTCTGCTTTATTGCTTATCCTCTCATGAAGCTGCAAGTAGGGAGCAGAAGCCTAAAAATCAGCCGTCGGTTACACTCCATCTTGTTGATTTTTGTGGCTTTGAGCTTTCTCAGCCCAGCGGTCTTGTTTCTGCCACTGTCCCACGTCCTTCAGCCAGCCATCTCTTTAAATGAAGTGTAAAGATTGGGACCCAGGCAGAGAAAAATGGTGCTAAGCTGTGCATCGAGAGTACACAGTGTCCCCCTGTTCTGCCAGGCTGGGGATGGCCCATTTACAAAGAGGGACACGGTGCCCATCTGGCCCACAGTCCTGTCTCCAGCAGTGATAACGGGGAGAGTCCAGTGGGAAAAAATCCTTCCGTCCTGAGCACGGTTAATGAAACCTCTTACTCGTCTCACATGCTGGAGTAAGAGGCTTCATGACCCCGGCAGTTTTATCCCGATGCGATAACCGCAGATGCTATTCTCATGCACGCAAGCGTCCAGTCCCTTCGGACACCCACTTGGCTATCTGCTTCAGTAACATCGCACGGCAGCCAAGTGCCTCAAGTGAAAGACACAGTGCATTAGAGAGGGCAGTGAAATCAAAGCGTATCCCTGAGCTCTGCGTGGACTTAGCATCACCCGTGTCCTCTCCCTACAGGCTTCTTAGATGCTCGTGCTCTGGCCGTGGATTACAGGAGTATCGGCTTCCGCGAATGTCTCACCGAAGTTGTCAGGTACCTGGGCATCCTGGAGGGCCAAAACGCCGCCGACCCCATCCGGCTGCGACTCCTCTCCCACCTGAATAATTACGTGGCAGAAATGGAGCCTTCGCCTGTGGCCACTTCCCTCCTGCCCATCCAGACGTGGCCGTGGTCCTTCCTCCACAGCGCTGCTGGCCCCGTGCAGATCCCCAGGAGGGAGGCTGCTCCCGCTCCGGTTGTTTTGACTGCATCTTCCCTGGCTTACCCAAGCCCTGCTGTGAGGCCAGCCCCGCTCCGCCGTGTCCCCAGCGACATGCTGCCGTCCCGCCGCAGCTTCCTGGCCAGCAGGATGGCCTCTTCCAGCCGGAGGGCCCGAGGCGCGGGCTCATCAGCAGCTGTAGCAGCCGTGCCCAGGATGCCATCACCAGCGGGCGTGCTGAGAGAGGGTTCGTCCAAGAGTAGCCAAATCGCGACGTTCCTCTTCTCGCCAGCCTCTGTCGGCGTCCCTGTTCCACCGGCTTACACGGTGCCTCCCGCCTTGGGCACTGCTGCACAGGGACCCGGGATCAGGGTTGGGACATCCAGGATCTGCCGCTCCTGGGCGACTGAAATCGGGGCTTTCTGACCCTCCCCTGCCCTTTGGAGACGGGAGTTCTTCAGCACTCCTTGCCCACAGGCCTAAGAACAAGCCCAGCTGAAAAGGCATCATTCCTGCTTCGCAGAAGCCAAGGACCCATCAAGAAAATTCTCTTTACTCTCCCCACCCTCCTCACGCCGCCTTCCCTGCCTCACCGTCACACGTCCTCTCTCCCTCGTGATGCCTGCAAACGTCAATCACATCCAATTTGATGCACTTGTCTGCACGCGGCTGTGCTCCAGACCCTTCTGGCTACGGGGAGGGGGCACACGCCGATCCTAACCCTGTCCCTCTGCGGCAAACCCCTCCACGGAGCCCAGCACTGCTCTCCTTTGGAAAACAGCCAGCCCTGAAATACTGTCTTATTTCCCTGTGGGCTCGGAGCTGCCAGAGACTTGCTCATGCTGATTCCCTGCTATGTGTCCCCCAGCTGCAGCACCTAATTTTGGTGTGGGGGGACGAGCGCAGCTCACCCCCCTCCCCAGCACTGCTGGCACCCCGCAAGGCAGGCTGGAGCCCCCCCAGGTCCCTTAGCGAACTGGCTGCCTGCTAATCCCCACGCTTTCCCCGCTGCATTACCAGCTTTTCCCACTTCTGTGCCCTTAAGGTGGAATGAGGCAGCAGCTTAGCAGAGCTCGTTCCCACAGCCGAGCCGAAATGCCGCCGTGTCCGCAGCGCCTGTGCTGGGTCCCTGCGCAAACCGCGCAGCAGCAGCCGGCCGGAGGGAGGCTTCTGCAGCCCTTGGTCCGCACCGAGGTGTGAAGAGGCGAGACAGAGGATTTCAAAGGGACATCTGTCGTGGAGGGGAAGGCTCTGACGGCCAAAGTGAGAAGAAAAGCCTTTCCCTCTGCCAGTCACCCCGCTGGAGCTGTCTCTCCTCCATCCCCTGCTGAACAGCTGTGATTGCAAAGTGGGGGAATGGGTCGGACCAGTCTGTATTTGAAGTGCCTCCCTCATTCTCTCTTAGCCCTGCATCCCTCACCCTCTCCTCCCACAATGTCTCTTGTTTTCTTTCTTCAGCACCATGTTTTGCTCGTACATTGGTCATCCCTCTCCCTGGGCCAGGATGAAAACCCACTGAGGTTTCACCACAGACCTCGGCAAGCTCTGGGTCTGCACTTGTCCTGATTCCCGAGAGCTTCTGCCTTGGCCTGCGTGCCCCTAGATAACTGGCGCAGCAGATACGCCCCTGCTCCTCCAGCTGTCCTCCCCTCCTCTCTGCTTTGGGCAGAAAGGAACAGAAACCTGAAGCTCTCGAGCCACCCTGCTCCTGTGCCACGTCCCCAAATCCCATGGTGGCTGGGGCAGGGTCTCCCAGTGCTCCCCCTCGTCTGAACAGCCCCTGCTCCCTGCATCTGTGATTGACTTGCAGGGGTACACTGCAGAACAGCGGGGGCCCAGCTGCATGCCCACCCCAGGGAGTCCTGCCCACCTCTGCAGCACTGTGAGACGAAAAGAGAGAAAGGCACGGAAAGGTCAGTGCCAAGAAAGGTAAAAAAGAGGGAGAAGATCTCTTTTGAATGGGAGAGGCTCTCCCCGTGCCTCAGGTCAAACACGCAGCTGGTTAGACGGTACGGATGAGCTGGTGGCTGCGTTCCTACAGATTGTATCTGCCATGTGCATGTCGATGTACGCATCTGCTATTGTTCTGAAAGCGAGTCCCTCCGGTTGTTTTGATGAACGTCATCGCACTTAACACACAGAAATGCCTCCGCTACTTCTCCTCACCCTTGTCCTGAAGTGTCAGGATCAGCCAGGAACAACGTACTCCCTTCTAATAAAGTCAGGGGAGGTTCTTGCGGACCTGGGTTGTTTCCTGCGTCTGGTCGCACGCTAGAGCTCACGGCAAGTAGCCCGGCCTCACTGTACGCTGTGCAGAGCTGTTAGATTCACGAGCTGCGACATCCAGCAAAGGTGTCAAATAAAGTCTTTCAAACCCCTGTCCTGGCTGTGAAATGTAGTGTTGATGCAAATCTGTTCTGCTAACCTAGCCTGCTTGGAGGACTGCTGGTTTTGCAGCCAAGTGAGCTTTTGTTCCTGGAAAGCTTCAAACCAGGTCAGATGTACCTCGTAAGGGAACATCCCTGCCCGTCGTTTCATAGCTGCCGTCTGGGTAACTGCGGTCCCATGACTTTTTACTTTGCACACCACTATGTGAGTCAAAATCAGCCAGACAGTCGGCAACGCTTGCCCTGAGACTGGCAATAATCTGCGGCTAGAGATCAAATTATTTCCTTTAGCTACCAGCCTCCACAAAAATGTCAGGGAACAAATCGGGTCCGGCAGAGCCTCGCAGCCAGACTCTGAGGGCTCGCCTCAGTCTCCTGACCTCTGCAAGCAGGACCAGAATAACCCCTGCTGCTTCCCTGTCGGGAAATGCTTTGGACTAAACAAAGAGCCACAGCTGAGAGCTTGTCTCTGCTCTGAGGAAAGGACCAGTAAATGATCCTGCTCGTGAAAGATGCTGGGAGAATTTTCTGGGGAATGGTGGGAACTCAACTTCCTTTCCCATAACTCCTTCTCGCTCCAAAATGCCTTTCAAAACCGCCCATAAATCCCTGCCTTAAGTGCTGTGTTGGGAATTGCTGGAAGGGAGCAACTGCAGCTGTGATGGAGTAACGCAGCATCCGTCTGGAAGCGGAGAGAAATTCCAAGAGCAATAATAGGGCTATTGACGCCGGGCCGTCCCGCCGGTGCCTGGGCTGCCCTGACCCGGCTGGAGGTGGTGGCGGGAGCTCTGCTCTGGTGTGGCCCCGGCCAGAGAGCGGAACCGAATTACCCTCTGTGGGAGGCAGGCACGCAAATCAGCCCCGCGGGCTGCAGTGGTAAAACAAAACAGAGACAGTGAAAAAAAAAATCCCGCTTCCTGATCTCTGTGGATCAAACGGGAGCCGGAGCGAGCGGGAGGCCGTCGGTTTGGGCCCGTGGGGTTTTCTCCCCACAGCAACAAGGTGATTAGAGCAGTAGCCCGGGACTGGAGCTTCGTTTTTTTTCCCAGGGTTTTCCTTAGCCTCAACGCCTTCGCTAACACATCCTGGCAACTTTTGATCTACCCTGTAGGGGAAATCCCCTAACTCTCTGCGCCCTCTCTTCATCCTCGTTCTTCAGGCAAAAAACCGTAATGTGAGGCCCCTGGGAACGCGTGGGCTGCGTTCGGCGCAGTCCGGCTGGGGTTGCTCGGTCGCGCACAGCGATGTTGAACACCTCTCCAGCTCCGACAGCAGCAAGGCGGGAACAAAACAGGGTCCTGAGGAGCAAGCCGTCGCCTGCCACTTGGAGGGGACAGGGCTGCTTCCCGGCTGTGGGAGATCGGCTCTGCAGCAGGTGCTGTAGCAGCGAGGGAGCCCTGCTCTCCCAAATTCCCCGCGTGAGGAATGTTGCTCGTCCCAGCTCTGCTGCTGCCTGCCCGCGGAGATGTGCTCCTGCCGTGCAATCCCGGCCTGCCCTCTGCTGGTAACATCCCAAGGCCAAGGTGGAGAAATCCTCAACCAGGGCTAGCACTCGGCTGAAAACTTGCCATCCGTGTAGAAAAATGGATGATCCTTTATGATGGCCATCAGCGACCGAGGTGCCACTCAGACACACGATAGCAGAGCGGCTTGGGAGGTCGCCGGGCGATGGGTCTCACACCAGCATCACTGACAGGGAGGGACTGGCGAGACAAAGGCATTGAGAGATGTAACCGTTGCTCTAGGCAGGGCTGAAGGTCTTGAGAGGGCAAACTGGGAGGACCTCGGGCATTGCTGGTCACCAGGAGCACTCGTGTGTTGAGGGTGCCAAGAGCAGTGGGGTCCCCGGGGCAGTTCTGGGCCCTCGCGGCAGGGGGTACCCCCAGCCCATCCGTTCGTGTCCGGAGTGAAAAGGACGGAGGAGGAGACAGGACTGTAGCTGTCTCCATTGTCCCCTGGGAGGGGTGCAAATGTCAATAAATGTGTTTCAAATAAAAGCCATTCTCTGCTTGCAGCCAAAGGGCATTTTGTGTGGAAACACGTTCTGCGAGCTCGGCTGTGTTTTGACTTTAGCTGTCAGAGCAGGAGCCACTCTGAACTCCGGCCACAGCACGACGCTTGTCTCAGCCCGTGGTTTCCCAGCTGAGATGCCCGGCTGCAAAGGACTGAGCTGTGAAACTGGCAGGCGCCGGGCACGACCCCACCAGCGCTGCCTCCCAGCACCACTGGCTCTGGGAGGAAGACAATAAGCTCAGGAGGAGGATGATTTGTGTCTTTAGAAAATAACTTGGGCCGAAAATACTGCAAAATATTACCATCTACTTTGCTATTGTTACCTTTTATTCTGCTACTCTTGATTATTCCACTGTAATGAAGGCATAGGTATCATATCCTATTTTTGTGATAACATCATATCCCACTTTTAAAGCAAATTAAAGGCAATGCAATGTAGAATAGAAAAGTCACAGTGGACCAGCTACCAGCGTCTGTAGACTATCCTAGTCCCCCTTAAGAGGACATCCATGGTGCCTGAAGGTCACTGATGAATCACTGAATCCCGTGCTGCTGTGTCCTCACGCTCTGCTGAAGATGCTGGAAACAGATAATTACGGGTCTCCCCAGGGCTGCACCTCGTGAGCGTGAAGCTGTGGGACAGAGGACGGGGGTGAATCCTTGTCTTGTTCCAGCGGCTTTCTTCTGCTTTTGGAGTTGTTCAACCCTCACCCGGGGAAGAGGGACTGACTTCCACAGGGAGATATCGAGGACCCTTGGTCCCGCTCCAGGGCAGCCCATGATGTGAGCTGGCACAGTGCCGGGGCTGCCGCAGGAACTTGCACTTATTCGAGGAAAAATTATGCTCTGAAGAGGAGAAGGCTGTGGGAACGGCTCCAGCTTCGGCCGCTCCTTGTCTCACCAACAGCGATACCTCCAAAACCACAGCTTGGAGCAGCAAGAAAAATTATCCCAGAGGAATTACTTGCCCTCTCAGTGCATTCCTCTGATCATCCTGCTCTTTGCCCTGGTCCCAGCCCCATGGCCCTGCTCTCTCTTGAGGAGGCTTCCCTGGGCCCCTCGCGTTTTGTGGTGGAACTGAGCTGCCCCATGAGACATCCAGGGATGGGATGGAAAATATCCCCAAAAACACCCTTCTGGGGGGTGTTGCTGTGTGTGTGTCCCTGCCAGCTGCCCACAGAGGGTTGTTTTGCCCTAAATCTGGCCTGCCATCCCTGTGCAGAGGGGAGACTTTGGTGCTGCTGGAGCTGCCGTGGGATCGGCACGCGGCCTGAGCTGCGAGGTGGTACAGCTCCTCTCTGAACACCACTCGGGCGCCATCTCACACGGCGACCACGAAGATCCGCGGGGTCAGGAAGTCGCCGTGCTTGTTTATCGAGCGGGTTGCTGGCTTGGCGGAGGTGAGGGGTGGACGTCGTGGGGCAGCCGGAGGAAAAGCAGGTTTCACCGAGGCATGGTTAGGGGCTGGGGTCTGAAGGGGGGCGCCTGGCAGCGTGGTACCGCTCCCTCCTGCCGCGCGCTCACCCTGAGGGCTCAGAATGAGCTGGGGAATTTGGGATTCCTGGCGCTGGGAGCAGTTTGGGAAGAAATGGAGGCTTGGCTTGTGCTGGGGCACGCCAGGCCGACAGCAGGGGAACCCCGACCGGCCGCAGCCGCCATGTCCCCGCCGAGGGTCGCCCAGCGGCGCCCCCGAAATGGCGGAAGCCGCGAGCCCCCTCGGCCCGCGCTGGCCCCGCCCCGGCCCG
>WHYT01013361.1:0-25750 GCA_009806455.1 Tetrax tetrax | reverse complement strand
CGCTCCCGCCCGCTCCCGCCCGCTCCCGCCAGCCCGGCCGCCGCTCTGGGCGCTCAACGGCCGCCGCGTGTCAGTGCCCCGCTGGAGCCGGCGTATTTTGTACATCTATAGACCTAGCAGAGAAGATTTAATTTTTAAAAGAGAGGTTCGTATAGATATATTTTACAGAGAAGATTATCTTTTCCTTTTTTTTTTGTTTTTGTTTTTGGTTTGTTTTTTTTTTTAACCTCAGAAAATCAAGCGGCCTCCGCTTTGGGGAACTGGGGCTGAATTAGACTCTTACAGCAAAATACGGGCCGTGGCTTCAGGGAGATCGGGGAGAGTTTTGCCCCAGAGCTGACTCGGGAGCTGGCGTATGAATTCTGGCTCATTTTGGAGCCCCGCTCTCTCCTGGAGGATTAACTTTGTGTTTTGCTGATTTCCGGGCCTCTCCCCCCCAGCCGCTCTGTCCCGGGGCCCGGCGTGGCGGAGCAGCCGGTGCCCTCCACCGCACCCTCCCTCCTGCCAGCCTGCCTCTCCCGAGCTGTTTCTGCGGGCCCCTGCTTACTGAGGCTTTTAAATCAGATTTTAAGTTTCCCCCCCCCGGTTTAAATATTTACTCAAAGCTTGACTTAAAGAAACTTGAAGAATAAAGCCTTCTTACTGCCGGTGGCAGCGCGTGCTGGGCGGAAGATGAACGCGGCTGCCAGCAGTTACCCCATGGCATCGCTGTACGTGGGTGACCTGCACCCCGATGTCACCGAGGCCATGCTCTACGAGAAGTTCAGCCCCGCCGGGCCCGTGCTCTCCATTCGGGTCTGCAGGGATATGATCACCCGCCGGTCCCTCGGGTATGCCTACGTCAACTTCCAGCAGCCAGCAGATGGTAAGTGGCATATACAACCGCATCTGCAGCTTTTTTTCTTCACTTTTCTTCACTTCTTTTCCACCAATCCACACTGCTGTTGGTGTGTACTGCCGTGCAGCTGCCTGCAAGGTGTTAGTTACAGGATAAGTAATCACTTGCTGGTGATTGTGAAGCTGAAGTATTTTTTACAAGTCAGTGTCTCCAAAATACTCTACAAATGCACGTCTTGGTAACACCTCTGATGGACAGACCTGCGCCTCTCTTACTGATATTGGACTTGGGAGACTTGGGTTTGTTCCAGCTTGCATAAGAGAATAATCTCAGCTGTGTTCCCCTTCGTTCTTGTGTAGGCTTAGGCTATTTGTGTGGGTCTTCATGCAGTCCTGGCAGAAGAAGTTCAGAGCAGTCCGCCCTTGTTGAGTGTTTGGTTTGACTGGCCGAGCCTCTGGCTGCCTGGTCACTCCAGTTTCGTACTTGGGAGATCTGGTGGACTGCAGGCTGCTGCGTTTGTGCAAGCAGCCAGATGGGTCTCCCAGTCTGGGAAGAGATATCCTTGTGTTAGTGGGAAGGAAGGTGCATTGCTAAATCTGGGAAACCAGATTGTCTCACATGTGGAAGCCAGGTTGATTTGCTCTTGCCTGACCCTTTTTCTCATACTTTGATTTGGCTCCTGCTCAAGTAGGTATTCCAGAGCTGAAGCAGCAGCAGCATGTGAAAGATGGGACAGAAGAGGTCATTCAGGAACATGTCTTTTCTGGAAGAAAAATGGGTTAGTGTTTTCTGCCCTAGTTTCCAGAGCCTTTGCTTGTTGACTGGTGCGAGTTTATTGCTCTGCCCTGTGGTGTAGCAGTATCTGTATGTGATAGAGACAGCCAAAGGTGAGAGCGAACTCTTGAATTCAGAATCTATTCACAACAGCACAGATTTCAGCAGCAGGTAAACTTTCCTTTGGCCTGTCCTGGGTTACCCTGCTGTACACTTTGACAGAGAGCAGTCTGTTGCACAGGGTGATACATTGACTTTGGATCAAAGTATTTGTTGTGTGGACGACACAAATGTTACAAAATCCTATTCCTGCAAGCCAGCAGAGACTCTGGGATGAGCTCTTGGCCGGAATGTTTGGATTTTATGTAGCCTGTTGTGAGTATATGCCATCCTAGCTTCCATTCTCTCCAGGTCTGCATGCCCTTTCCTTGGGATGCTGGCTGATATGATTGAGCACTTCTGATCCTCTCTCCTGCCAGGCTGATAAAAAGCTGGCTTGCACCCCAGTGCATAATTTCTCGTTCATGGAACTCTCAGAAGTACTTTTTATGCAGGCTAAGCAATGTGTTTGTGAGTGTTAAAACTTCTCAGTGAGAAGGAAAGAACCTGAGAGCCTGTATCTGTGGTCCTCTCCTGCTCTGCTGAACCTCTCTGCTCTGGACTCCCTCTTATAAAACCACCGTGGTGTGTTCACGTGCTGTGCAAGCAAGGGTACAGTTACCCAGGCTCGCCTGCCCTCATCTAGGCTATGATCTCATTTTTTAGGATAGCAGAAATAAAAACAAGCAGCAGAAAGCAAGCCAAGAAGGAGCTCGGAGCTCGCGGTAGGTAAGTGTTGGGGAGATAGGGTGCAGAAGTATAGATGAAGTTGTCTGGAAGTAGAGAGGACCTGGATGAGGTGCGTGGCTGTGATGTTAAAAAGGAAGAGTAGCTAGTCACGTGTGCTTGCTTTAGCAGAAAGAAGTTCTGCGCCTCACACCAGTACGAAGACAGGTGGCCTTCAGATATATTTCAAGGTAATCTTTTATGGTAATAAGTAGGCAGGAATTTAGAGGGAGGTTGCATCATTCTGGGCTCCTGGTGCGGCAGCAGACATTTTAGGAAGTCCCTGTACTTCAAGTGATACTTGGACAAAGTAAGTGGTGTCTTGTTACTGATGGGCCTTAGAAGGGCAAGTGATTGAAACCTAATAATTGAGTTAGTATCTGGAAGGAGAAATATTCCAACTCCTGCCCTCACGAGGAGATCTCTTCTGGAAAGCTCCTAACTTCTGTTTGGCAAACTGCAGCAAGTGTTACTTTGCATAAGTAAAAACCAGGTGCTGCACTAAATGTAGTGGAGCAGAACATAAACAGATAATTTTAGGAAGGTGAACCTTTGGTGGTGTGTTGCAGTCTCTCTGAAATGAAGACTGAAATATGAATAATATAATTTTTACTGTCAAATGCAGAAATTTGGCTTTTGCTTTCAAAGTGGCAGTACTCAGTAGTGCCTGCGTGAGGACTGAGAGAAAAAGTGAGCTGTGTTTTCTTCCAGGAATGCAGAGTCAGTAATGCTTTTGGACTTGATTTTACTAAACTTGTGAAAAGATAAGGGGTGTTCTGTAGCACTGTAGGGATCTGTTTTGATTTATGGGTGATGGTAGGTGCTAAAAATACCACTTAAAGTAATCCGGAAGCTTTGTGCTCTGAAAACTTGTAGGGAAGTTCTTTTGGACACGTTGTTAGTATGGTTGGGGTGGCAGTAGGTATTAAAGAAGTTGATACATGATAGTTTGCATTTCCCTGGCACTTTCTGTGGAAGGATGAGTGCTTTGTAAATCTGAAGAAAACAATGCTTTAGCTTTTTTTGTGTGGGAAGTAAGACTGTCCCTATGACTAGAGAGGCCCCAGAGCAAGTCGAGCGGCCAGAACTCTTCCCCATTGCGCGGGGCTGCCGGGAGGTCACACGGTCACATCCTGCATTGTGCTCTGTACCTCCAGAGCTCCTGCTTCCAAATTCATTCAAAGCTTGTGTTTTTCTTTACATTTTTTGTTAGCTGATGGAATGGCTTACTTTCTGGCCATGCAGGAAATGTCTTACTGTGTCTAACTGGTAGTCTGCTGCAGAGAGGTTATTTTTAGTGAAAGTGAGCCCTGCTGTTTTCAATTGCAGTTCTCTGGCGTAGTACCCGTGAGTGCAGAACACGGAGCCTGTCGTGCTGGGATAGGCAGATTAAAGAAACACTTCAAAGTTCTGGCTAGTTCTGGCTCAGCCGTGGTCGTTAATATTTATTCCGTTTGACTGTGAAGAAGGGAAAGAAAACAAACTCATTTCATTTGAAAGAAAAGCTGAATTCCCTTTTTCATGTGTTCCTCGTGCAATTTAATTGCATTCCAGGGTTTCATAACATTGACAGCAGTCATGACATGACAACTCGGACAATGAAGCAGAGAAACTTTAGTATGGCTGTAGAGCTAAGCTGTTCTGGAAGTGTAGAGAAAACACAACACTTCCCAGGCCAAGAAGGAACCCACAGCTGGGGTTAGATAAGTGTCTCTGAAGAATGGTGGAAGAGTAGAGAGAAACTTTGTCTCTCCTCGTCCTTAAAGAAGAGAAGACAGTGTAGGAGGAGACCTGCGTAATAAATGCTGGTGTGAAGTTAAAAGGGAAGCGTGGCTGCTTACATGTGCTTCATTGCCAACAGCATTTTGTTCTAGCTTCAGCAGTCAAGGGATTTAAGTCTGCTCTGTATGCATGCAACCTCTCTTTTTTTTTTTCTTTTTTTTTTTTTTTTTTTTTTTTTTTTTTTTTTTAGAAAAGTGGTTAAATTTTTGCTGTGTGCTTTTGTTGCTGGGTCTTTTTTGCTTCGTGATGTAAGCGAGAGCCTGGCCGTTTGCAGTGCAGCCATCTCTGCAGAAGAAAACTCGTTGTGCGGAGTTTCTCGTGGGTGGGTCTCGGTGCATGTGGTTACCTATACGCCGCTCAACCACAGCCGCTAATTCCAGCGTTGTATTAGCTCTGCATCAGGGAGCCTGTAAGGGAGATGGATTACTTTGGGGCCTGAGGCAAACTGCAGGGAGTATTCATATGCTTTCCCTACCCAGAAGGCTGTGGAAAAGCAATGGAAAGGAAGCCTGCAAGGGGTTAAGAGCGTGTATAATGTTATACATGAGTTGCAGTTGAGTCTGCTGGAAGGATGACAGGAACCAGTGGGAGGAACTGATACAGGAACTGAAATGGGTGAAGCTTTGTGGCTTAAACAGAAGAAAATGAGAAGGCGTTAGCTCAGATTGGGGAAATGAGCGAGATGTGCTCGGCCTGAGTCATTCATGTAACTTATGCTGATCCGTTACAGGTTTTCTTAGGTCCTGGTGTAATGTGATTGCTTTTCCACCTGTGGTGTGGCAGACCTTCCTCAAATCGGGGAATCTATCCAGGCTTTCCTATACCACGGCTCACAAGAAGTGTCTGAGCGATCTTCAAGCAGGGTGTAATAGCAGTGGAACACTAGCAAGCTGTGGAAGGAGCAGTGCAATAGTATCTGCTTGAGTGTGTGCTCGGGAAGCTTGAGAGAACTGGGAGTAAGTTCATAGCTAGTCTGTATCGCGGGAGCTGCTGCAGTGTTCCACAGTTCCCTCTGGCTGCATGCCACTGCTTCATCTGCTTGTCCCCTTTCAGCAGGAGCGGTGTTTCTGCTGCAAATGGTATATACAACTGGTTTGTGTCCTAGCCAACACATGCTTCTGAAGCACCTCTCCCTGCTATAAATAAACGCTGCCAAATTTGACAAGCTGGGCCAAGTTGCCGGCTGAAGTGCCTACTAGGAAAGGACTGCAGGAAGAACCTCAGTTGCATTGATTCAGAGTAGCAGCTGAGGAATCATTTTAGCACTGCAGTTAATTGAATTTAACACCTTTGACCAAACAGAGCTGATAGAGTCCTAGCAGGTATAACTTTTCTCCTTCTTTTTTTTTTTTTAATTGCAAATCTGACTACTTCAGGAACGAAATCCAGCAGAGCTTGTTTCCCAGCGGGGTGTACGTGTGAAGGACTGGGGAAAATAGGAAAATCATGATGGTACCACTTCAATTTAAAAAGCTACAAAAAAAAAAAAAATCCCATTTTCAAAGCACATGAAAAATGTAAAGAAGGTTCCATGCAGTAGTTGAGACTGACTTTGGAGGTAGGGAGTGCAGGAGGCTTCTGTAGGCAGTGTCCCTTTGGAGTTCCAGCGAAGGTTCCGTGAGGTGCTGAGTAGTTACTGTGGCTGCACTAGCAAAGTCGCGTGAAGGCAGGCGTTCACACTGGCGTTTCCCTTGAACGTGCTGCTCCTGAAACTTCATCAGCAAGTATCACTGGGTGGGGGTGGCCTGGAAGAACTGAGCCAAACAAATTTGGAAATCTTATGTTCTGCCATGTTCATATTCCTTGGGTTTTTTAGTGCATGTCTATCCCTACGTTTCCCTGCTTCATGCTGGGAATTAACAGTCTTTCTTTTGCTCTGCTCATTCCATGCTGGGAGTGTTTTCTGGCACAGAAGAGTCCCAAGCATCTCACTTTTATGAACAAGATCCTAATGGTGTACGTAATGATCCTTTTAATATATCGGTGGGCAGCAGAAATAGAACCGTGTAGGTTAGAATGACAGTGCTGGGGTTTTAGAGTTTAGATAAACACTTCACTGTTAAATCAGATCAGGTATATAGACTTTTTTTTTCCCCAGAGATTTGTCCACTCTTGCTGTGATCTTTAGATTGAGCAACTTGGAAATAATTTTTTTGGCCACATAAGTTATAGAGGCTGACTCATGTCTTCCCGGCCAGCCACGTGCCTGTGCACGTTTTCCCTGACCTGACAGGGAGATGATCCTTTTCTCTTAATAAGAATGAGTGCGGGTAGATGTGAGCTTCATGAAGAGCAAACAAGGCACTTTTGTTACTTCCTTTTTCCCCTCCCAGGCTTTACCGTATTTCCTTTCTTTCTTTGGGTGCAGCAGTTTACCTTTACAGTAGTTAAGAATACAACTAATAAACACCAAGCATTTTGCCATTCATTTTGCTAAGGTTCTTAAAACATTACTATCATGTACATTTAAAATAGTCTGTTAAACCTGTTATATACTTCAGCATGTCTAGTGACTGAGCTGTCACTCCATTGAAATGTTGAGTTAAAATGTCATTGGGATTGGTTGCCCATGGTATTACCCCAAATGTCTCCATGAGCTGAGTAAAATTCAGAAAAAACGATCATCCACATAATAGAAACCTTTAACAAACCACAGAAATCTGTTCTTGACTTCTCTTGCAGCTGAGCGTGCTCTAGATACCATGAATTTTGATGTGATCAAAGGAAAACCCATTCGCATCATGTGGTCTCAGAGGGACCCCTCCTTGAGGAAGTCAGGGGTTGGGAATGTCTTCATTAAGAACCTGGACAAATCCATTGATAACAAGGCACTTTATGACACATTCTCAGCGTTTGGGAATATTTTGTCCTGCAAGGTGAGATGCAGTTACTTTATCCAATTCTGTTGTAGCGGTGAGGTGATCAGACACCTCACAGAAAGGTGGTGAAGGGGCCACCTTTCACCAAGTAAGCAGTGGAGTCTCTAAACGGCAGAGCTGACCAGAAGGTTAGGGATTGATGTTATGTCAGATCTGGTCATGAAGTGTGCAAGTCTGAAGCACAGATAACCTCTTCCTAGTGCTGACCCTTGGCAGTAACCTGTTTTCACGTGCTGGCCTTGTGTCTAAGTGTGATGAAGGAGAAAATGTGTTCAGAGAGCTGATGTTTTGTTTTCCTTTCGCGTGTCTAGGTGGTGTGTGATGAAAATGGCTCTAAAGGCTACGCATTTGTGCATTTTGAGACCCAGGATGCTGCAGATAGAGCCATCGAGAAGATGAACGGCATGCTGCTAAACGACCGCAAAGTGTGAGTGTCACAGCCAGAAGCAGCAACGATCGCATGAACCGTGATGCCTCTCGGTATTAACAGGGACACACAAGGCACTGGTTCTCCTGGCCCGAGCCTTGGCCTGCTACCTCTCCACTACAGGGCTGGTGAGTGACCCTGCCCAAGCCACGGCCTGCTACCCCTCCATTACAGGGCTGGTGGGTTTCCCTAGCCAGGCCTTGGTTTGCTCCCTCGCTGCCAGTGGGCTGGGGTGGGTTTCTGTGGCCAACGCTCTCTCCACGGCGGAGCTGGGTGGGCAGCCTTGGCCGACCGTAGGACAGGTGACTTTTCTGGTTGGTCTGTGGCCTGTTTGTCCTTCTCCTGCCGCCCTTTCTTGTCCTCATTCCCAGCTCTTACTACACACTCATTTTTTGCCTCACTGCAGATCACACATTGTTTTTCAGCTCTTGGAAACAAACTGCTTATTGAGATTTTTCATTCTTTCTTACAGATTTGTTGGGAGATTCAAGTCTCGTAAAGAGCGGGAGGCTGAGTTGGGAGCCAAGGCAAAGGAATTCACCAATGTTTATATTAAAAACTTTGGAGATGACATGGATGATGAAAGGCTAAAGGAGCTTTTCAGCAAATACGGTAAATACGGAAACATGTTTAATCAGGCTATGAGTTTTGTGACCCATGGCAGTTTAACAGCGCTGCTGCCATCTGTGTAGCTCTGCATGGGTCACTGTGGCGGAGGAATGCAGAGGGTTGAGATGGGGGTAGCAGTTGTGCCGAACGTTGGACAGGAGACAGAGGCTGACCAGCAGATGAGAGAGAAGGCTGAGGCTATTATCTAGAGCTTAATCATCTTGAAATAGTTTTATGATGTTTTACTAACCCCATCCCTTGGTAACAGGTAAAACTCTGAGTGTTAAAGTGATGACAGACCCCACTGGAAAATCCAAAGGCTTTGGCTTTGTAAGCTTTGAAAAGCATGAAGATGCTAACAAGGTATGACCATTTTTATGCTGCTTGGGTGTCTTCAGAGAAGAAAAACTTACCTGGGTTATCATAGGAGCCTGCCGCTGAAATGAGAGAAAGTTCTGCCTCAGGCATAACCTCTTTTAGATATGGGGACTTAGAAACCCTTTTCACCTTACTGGCTTGGCATTCAAATGTAACTTGGCATTTCCTCAGATTATGAGGTCCACACAGAATGGAATGGTATAATCAAGAACATTAATTGCTGCAGAAATACTGCAATGCAGGGCTTCAGGAGGAGGCAGGCATCTAGAGTGAGAACATGGCTTAGAAATGGTCTTCTCTAAGCAGAATGCTTGTCAAAATTTGGCCTTAATTGCAAGAAGGGGTTGGCATAAGTTCACAAGTTGCTGTTTGTCCAGCAATTACAGTGGTGTTGCCAGCATGATCTCTCCGATAACTCCAGTTTGTCTTTAATTAGCTCGTCGTTACACAGAAACAAAGGTAAAGTGCTAACCTTGGTGCATTGGCTAACGGGCATGTGAGCTTTGGCCAGTCCTGTTCTGAACAGGATCAGGTGCTGCGTTGTTTCAGCTGCTGACGGTTTCCTTTCGAACCCTCTCTCCAGGCAGTAGAAGAAATGAACGGGAAGGATATCAATGGCAAAATGGTATTTGTGGGCCGAGCACAGAAGAAGGTTGAGCGCCAGGCAGAGCTGAAACGGAAGTTTGAACAGCTAAAACAAGAGAGACTCAGCCGGTACCAGGTATCTAGTCTGTTCATTTTCTTAGTTTAAGCACCATTTTCAGTCTATTGGCAGACTTGAAAGGAATTAACAAACTAATCAGTCATTGTCCTGTAAGAGGTCCTGGGAGTTAAAATGTGAAGGCAACTCTGTGGTATTTAGGGGCAAAGTGGGGGCCTCAGGGCAATGAAAGGAGGATGTGAGGAAACAATCATGTAGTCCCCTTTATTTTCAACTGGGGATACATAGAAGGATGGAAAGAGACAGCATAACCCTATGCTGTCTCTAATTAATGGCAAAACTGGGTCATGTCAGCGATCGCATCTGAGTCTTTCCCACCCCTTGCGATGTAGTGCTGGACTGGGGACACATGATGCGACAGGAAAGCAGAGGAAATCCAGACAAGCTCCCTTTCACCACAGTGGGACCTGTCTCTACGCCTTTGCGACATTTATTGCCTTCAGTTTTGGGTGGTGTGAAAGGAACACCATGCTAAATTAAGAGTTTTCAGACAAATACAGCTCTAGCAGATGGATGCTAACAGTTGATGTGCTCAAGATTTTCTTTAATGCTATGAATGTCTTATTGCTCTCTCCCTTCTAGGGTGTTAACCTATACATTAAAAACCTAGATGACACTATAGATGATGAAAAACTGAGGAAGGAGTTCTCACCTTTTGGGTCAATAACGAGTGCCAAGGTACTGTGGTGCTGGGGGGTATTTAGATTTTGAAGCCTGAAGAAGGAACTGTTATCGACATGGGATGGAAGGGCAGTTCTTACATCCCCTGGTCAGTGTGGTCCTGAGAACATCCAGACTAGTCAATACACAGGCTTCTTTAGGTCTTGGTGGGATTTTACTGGAAACTTGCTTCATTCTCTCATGAAAAGGGAAGGCTTGTTTGTGGTGACTCCCAATAAGCATGAACTGGCGTTTCCCTGTGTGTGTTGAGAGGCAGCACCAAATCTTTCCCATTCCTTACTGTGCAGTGTGGGCCTGGGGACACATGGTGCTTACAGAACAGCAGAGTAAATCCAGACAGGTGACTTCTCCTTCTTCGAGTACCTGTCTCTACACCTCTGCAACACTTACGTCCTACCTGCCTGAATTCTGACGTTTAAAAAATACAGATTCTTATGCAAAGTTCTTGTACTGGTACTCCACTAGCAATTGATCTTTACTGCAGGTGATGCTGGAAGATGGACGGAGCAAAGGGTTTGGCTTTGTCTGCTTTTCCTCTCCAGAGGAAGCTACGAAAGCTGTGACAGAGATGAATGGGCGAATTGTGGGCTCAAAGCCGTTGTATGTTGCGCTTGCACAAAGGAAAGAAGAGCGAAAGGCCCATCTAACTAACCAGTACATGCAGCGCATTGCTGGGATGAGAGCCTTGCCTGCCAACACAATCATTAACCAGTTCCAGCCTGCTGCTGGGGGATATTTCATGCCTGCTGTGCCCCAGGTGAGCTGAGCTAGTGTGGTTTTCTTAACCTGTCCTGGAGCTTTGATGGTTCAGCTGCGGTAATCTCACTGAGCCTTTCTTATGCTATAAGCAGATAACTCCTAACGAGGGGTACAGTCAGTGGCATGAATTCTGTGACCTTCCCAGCTGCCTTGTCTCTTAACGTGAATTGAGTGCTGAGCCCTGGCGACACTGTGAAAGCATTGTAAACGATATTTTGTTATTCGCTGAGAAGTTGCCTCTGAGTTTGTCTATTTTTCTTCAGGCTCAGAGCAGACCCACTTACTATGCACCCAATCAGATGACGCAGATGAGACCCAACCCACGCTGGCAGCAAGGGGGAAGGCCTCAAGGTGAGCATGTATTTTGGTTGTGTGACCTTCTTGGCTGTGCTTTCCAGCAAGACCAATGCATGCTTTCCTTTCTGTGCACAACTCCAGCCTGCTTTCTGTAGCTGACTGTCCTGACTTGCCGGTCAGTTCTGTTTTGAGGATTTCCCCTCGTTTCTTCCATTAGGGTTCCAGGGAATGCCAAATGCCATGCGCCAGTCTGGACCACGGCCAGCACTGCGCCATCTGGCCCCTGCCGGCAATGCTCCGGCCTCTCGTGGCCTCCCTGCTGCTGCCCAGCGTGTTGGTAAGGTGTCTGCCTCCCAGGCTCTTCCCCTTGTCTGTGAGGGAAGCATGCTGTTGAGACTTCTGCTCCCAAAGGTGGCTGTCAGATGTGCATAACCAAAGGCCACCCGGAGCAAGGGGCAGAGACAGCACCTGCGCAGGTCTGGGGACAGCTGGTGCTACAGCTCAGCAGTGGAAATCCAGATGGGTTGTTTTCCCCTGGTTTAGAACTCATTTCCCCTCGTTTGCCACTCAAAAAAAAAAAAAACAACTCTGTAGGATATGGATATTGTTTTCAGAGTAGAGCATCCAAATTCACTTTATTCCAGTGAATGCAGGATGTGGAATGTATGATTTAGTTTAGGGAGAACAGTCCCTTCCTAAAGTAGCCAGTTGCATTTTGGAGACACCAGTTTCTAAAGAAGTATTAGCCTGTGCAGAGCATAGTTTGAATTCAGCAGTTAATATCAGACATCCCAACTTGCTTGCGTGTTGCTACGGGTGTGTTTAATTCTGCTCTCCTCCTCTTTAGCAGGCGTTGGCACTGCAGCGCAGAGTTTAGCTCCTCGTCCGCCTGTCGCTGCCCCGGCCCCCAGAGCAGTTCCTCCGTACAAATACGCCGCAAGTGTCCGCAGCCCACACCCGGCTGTACAGCCTTTGCAGGTAACACGGGCGGCTGGGTGTCCTTATCTGGCCTTTTCTGAAACTCTCTGCTCTAAGCTTGACAAAGATTGTGTTTTAGAAGGAGGGAATATCCCATTATTGTCTCTAAATACGAAGCAATCAGCCTACTGTCTGTTCCAGAACCCTTGTGTCTGCTTTTCTGTAGGTGCCTCAGCCTGCAGTACATGTGCAGGGACAGGAACCGCTAACGGCCTCCATGCTGGCTGCTGCCCCTCCCCAGGAGCAGAAACAGATGCTGGGTAAGTGAAACTCCAGTTCTTACGGATTGCATTTTACTTTGGAAATCCCCTCGGGTTTCAAAGGTGCCTTAATTGAAACTCAGCTGTCTGAACTCTGAACTCCGTGTCTTGGTTTTGTTTTTTTTTTTTCTTTTTTTTTTCCACAGGGGAACGTTTGTTCCCTCTGATTCAAGCTATGCACCCCAGCCTTGCGGGGAAGATCACAGGAATGCTGCTAGAGATTGACAACTCGGAGCTGCTGCACATGCTAGAGTCTCCAGAGTCCCTCCGATCAAAGGTAAACTGGCCTGTTCCCACCCACTGAGATGGGGTGGACTGGGGGAGGCTGGGGTCAAGAGCAGGTCTCACTAGGTAACTTGTCTCCCCAAGGTGGAGGAGGCCGTTGCAGTGTTGCAGGCTCACCAAGCCAAGAAAGAAGCTGCCCAGAAGGTGGGCGTGGTTGCTGCTACCTCTTAAACCAGGAAGACTGGTGAGTGTCTCGGTCCTTAACCTCACTTAAATGCTTCCAGAGTCAGAGTAAAGTCAGAACGATTGCTGATAAATGCAGTCATGTGGGGGCCTGTGTAGGTCTGTGGACAGCACTTGTCTGATTTAGCCTGCTCTTAAAAAAACCAAACCAAAACCCCTAATGGAGCTTCTCCCAATGGAATCTTTAGAGAGATTCTTCAGAAATCTTATTTTAATTAAGCATCAGAAAGATGTTGCATAAGTCCATGCAGTGTTCCTAGCACTCGACATGTCAAGGAAGGCTAATGTATTGAGATGAGTCTTGTGAAACTGCTGACCTGGGAAACAGAATGAGAGACACAAGACGTTGCAGTGACTTTGAGGGCAAATGGGCTGTTGATGCCCGTTCCTTATCCTGACAGTCATCTGCCTACAGTACGCATCAAAGTGCTGGTGTCAGGAATGTCGTGTCATTGCATGGGTCTGTCCAAGCAAATGATGTCCCTGTGTTTGGAGCTCGCTCTTGTTCAGCTACTGAATAAGTTTTTTGATTCTTTGAAAGCCTCTTATCACTTTTGATGATCCGTTTTTCTGTGGGTTGTCTGGAATTGGCATCTTCAACATTCCTTGTGAAGATGTTGTGATCAGATGTCACAACTCAAAATAGCGAAGAATGATGAAGGGTTCTTACGTTTTCATCCATTTATTTATTGGTGGCTCCAGTGACTGGTTTCTCTGCTAAAGAATTTGAGTTTCTTGTCAGATGATCAGAAATTGACATCATCCACAACTGCTAACAGCTTTTCTGTACCTTGTGAATTACACTGGAGTCCTCACAGTTTTGTAATGCTGGAAAGTTCCCTAGCCTGGAGTCAGGTGTGCTGTGCGTAGGCAACTTGTCTTCCTCTTTTCCTCTAGGATGCAAAGAAGCCAAATAGCCCCTTCATCGGCCTCAGCTCAAGATGTTTGAAGATTCTTCACTGTCCTGCAGATTTCAATGCCATGCATCATATCACATAGTTCTATTGCATTTTGTAAATTAATCTTTAAGATCTTATTTAAAAAGCCAACTCTGAAGCTCCAGATTTCCAAAGCCAGAATAGGGCTTGCAAGCTTTTTCTTTGTGGTCAGAACAGAGCTACCCTTTGTCTTCTAAGGAGGACATTGAGGATTTTAGGTTGAAAGTATTTTCTCGGTTTGGTTTTAACTTGAACAATCCAGTTTGGAAAGGCTGGAAAGCGTTTATCAATAAAGGAATAAAAACTTTAACTGTGTTTGTCATTTTTACCCCTAGGTTTGATACGTAAATGTGATATGGCTTAGTAAAATTATACTGGCAGGCACTTGTCATATGATTGATACATTAAAATTGTGAATTGAGTTACTCTGCTTGTTGATTTTGCACAGTCACTGTTTTGAAGCAGTTGTGTTAAAATTATGCCACAGGATCATTTTGTTGGGTTTGGTTAGTGTCTGAACAAGAGATGAATATAACTAAGCCGTGATCTAGTAGAAGGGTTTAGGAGGTGTTTTTCAAGTGAAGCGTGGAAGAGGTTTGGCTCCCTTCTCGTCCTCTGCAGGAGAGGAGAAGCTTTGCTGTTCCTTGTGTATTTGTTTTCAGCTGCCTGCTTTCTTTAACGGTTCTGTTGCAGTCACGTGGCTGCACTTTGGCAGCGGGGTGAGAAATGCTTTGTGAACTCTTTTGGGTGATGCTGTGGGATAAGTTACTCGAGCGTGCAGTAATTCTGAAAGGAAGAGCAGCTGGCCCCGCTTCTGCAGAAGGAAGGCGGGTAGCTACCGCACTTCTGCAGCCTGGAGGCGAGCACACCGCCTGCGGCGCGGGGCTGAGCTTCATTTGTTTGGAAAACCCTGGAAGCTGGTGGAGGGCGTGTTCCTTATTTCCCGGTAAAAGAAGGAGACCCCCCCGCTGCAGAGCGCGGCCCCGTGCCGGTTTCCCGGCCCGCCGCGGGCGGAAGGGCGGGCGGAGCGGCCGGGCGGTTCCGGGGCGGGCCGGGCCGCCGGGAAGATGGCGGCCGCCAAGCGGGTGCTGTACGTGGGTGAGTGGCGGGGCCGGGGCGTGCCCCGCGCGGGGCCGGGGCCCGCGGGCCCTGACCGCTGTCCGCCCCGCAGGCGGGCTGGCGGAGGAGGTGGACGAGAAGGTGCTGCACGCCGCCTTCATCCCCTTCGGGGACATCACCGACATCCAGATCCCGCTGGACTACGAGACGGGTGCGTGGCCCGGGGTGGGCTGGCCCGCGGGTCGCGGCCTCCCGTCGGAGCGAGCTCTCCTGGGAGCGGGGGGACCGGTGTCTTTGCTGCCCGTGACCGCTGCCTCCTCTCTCTTTTTCCAGAAAAGCACCGGGGATTTGCCTTCGTTGAATTTGAGCTGGCAGAGGTGAGAAAGGGGCAAAAACTTGGGCCCTCCTCTTCCTCCCCTGGGGTTTTTGGGCTGGATCCCTTCCCTTTGGGGACAGCGGGGGTTACCTGCCGCAGCCTCGGATCGTTCTGGAGCAGCGGGAGCTGCTGTTCTGCCTTTCCCGGTTCCCGCTTTTCCCGTTTTCTCCTGGGCTGAAGCACAGCCACTGCCAGCCCAGGCTGTGTCCCTGCTGTCCCCGGAGCTCGGCCGCAGCGGGTGGCTTTCTTGGCTTCGTGGGCTGCACAGGCTGTTGTGTGTTTACCATTTTGTAATCTGTCCTGGCCTTCACACACAAGATCTCTCCTCCTCTCTCAAATATTGGTGTAAGCAATAAAGCACCGTACATAAACTGGGTTTACTGGATTGGTTGTGGGAAGACAAACCCCAGGTACCGGTTTGGATACAGCTGTTGAAGGGTCCATCAGTTTTTACAGCCCTGGGGTTTAGGAAAGCAATCATCTGACAATCTTTTTTTTGCAACGAAATGCTGGGGGACATGTATGCTGAGCTATGTTTTTAAAGGTAGAGAGAGAAGAAACAACAATAATGATTTCCTTTCCCTTTTTTGGCAGGATGCTGCAGCAGCTATTGACAACATGGTACGGACCCCATTCCCACTCACCCGTGGAGACGTGTGGCTTTGCCGTCTTCCCAGTAGCAGAGAGCGAGGCCCTGTGTCGCGTGGGCCGCGTAGAGCAAGCTCTGCTTTCCTCTGGCCTCTGCAGGGATTGGGGGGCGTGGTGATTTTTTTACCTTTTGGCGGGCTTTGTTCTGCTTTTTCCCTCTGCAGAACGAGTCTGAGCTCTTCGGCCGGACAATCCGCGTGAACTTGGCCAAACCAATGCGAATTAAGGAAGGATCATCCAGGCCTGGTGAGTTGGTGCCCAGGAGGGGAGAGCGTCCCCGTGGATGTTCGGAGCTTCGTGCAGCGGCCTTTCTGCTTTCCCAGACCCTGAGGCAGGCACCTCTGCTCTGCCTCCCATTTGGGGATCTCGACGATCTTAACTGAATAACTTAATAACCGAAAATATTCCCTAATTTCTTGGATGGAAACGCTCTTGACTGCACCTCTGATTGCCTTCATCCCCTCTGACAGAGGGCACAGCATGCATACACACACCCCAGGTGAAATTACCCACACATCTGGCCGCATCTGTAAGAGCAGATGGGGCCAAGGCCGTGCCGAGCAATCGCCCTGCCTGAGGGTAGCTGCAGGGAGCCAGCCATGAGCTTGCCCTGCGCAGTGATGCGTGGCACCTCTGGGAGGAAGAAGGGATGGCTTTGTCCCTTATTTCCCTGCGCCCGTCTTTTGGGGTAGGCTGCTGCCAGCCAAGCGCTCCAGTGTCTGGGGTTCGATCCTGTTGCCAGCGCCGTGCTGCACCTTGACCCGTGCAGCTGCACGTGTGGCCCTTGGGTTCAGTTCCTGTGCTCTGACCCTTCCTTTTGCCATCGCAGTCTGGTCCGACGATGACTGGCTGAAGAGGTTTTCGGGGAAGACCCTGGAGGAGAACACAGAGGAGGCAGGAGCAGAGGCCCCCAAACCAGAGGTGCAGGAGGTAGGAAAAACAGCTGGAGCTGTCTGTATCCCTGCTGTACCGCAGGCTGTGTGGGGCCAGCCATCTCTGGAGGCAGAGCAGAGGAATTTAATCTCAACTTTTCCTGCCCAGGGTGAGCCTCCCGCCAAGAAATCCCGGGTCAACCCTCAGGTTTACATGGACATCAAGATCGGAAACAAACCTGCGGGGCGGCTGCAGATCCTCCTGCGCTCCGATGTGGTGCCCATGACCGTAGGTGAGGAGAGGGTCAGCCTCCCCAGCGTTGTGGCTTCCAGCTGCGACGCAGCTCTCACTTCTCTCCCCCTTGCTCCCAAACAGAGAATTTCCGCTGCCTCTGCACCCACGAGAAAGGCTTCGGCTTCAAAGGGAGCAGCTTCCACCGCATCATCCCCCAGTTCATGTGCCAGGCTGGTGACTTCACCAACCACAACGGCACTGGAGGCAAATCCATCTACGGGAAGAAGTTTGATGATGAAAACTTCATTCTCAAACACACGGGGCCAGGTAGAGCCAGCTTTCCGGGCAGGGGCTGGAGCGCAGAATGGGTTAGCATTGTCTAGGGGCCACGCTTGGGCTGTTCTGACCTAGACCGTGAGTTATAATCTGTGTTGGCCAAACGCTTCTGCCACGGTGTGATCTGCAGTCAGGCCATCGCGTGTCAGTGGCGTGCAGCAAGCAGAACCGCATCGTTCTCTCTCCCTCCACGCACTGCTCGGTTCCAGTGTGACATAATGGAGAAAGCATTTCAAAGCTGCTTTCCTGTTTGCTTTTAAAGGAGGAAAGCTGCAGTGTGATTATGAAAAGCAGCAAAAAGCAAGCAAGTTTATCTCCATACAAACAGCTTTTCCATTAGTGTAACCAAAAATAGAGATGCAGTCTCAACCCATTTCGATCTTTCACGCTTGCCAGTGCTTCTGTCTCAGCGTAATTGGTTTCCACCCCTTCCTACGGGTTTTAATAATCAGAGACTCCCAGAACCATCAGCGTTTGCAGGGCATGGGAATGGTTTGGGTCGGAGTAGCAGCTCCCGTGCTGGAGCTCCTCGCTCCCTCCCCAGCCGTAATGCACCGCTTTCTGATCACAGGGCTGTTGTCGATGGCAAACTCCGGTCCGAACACCAACGGCTCCCAGTTCTTCATCACCTGCGATAAAACAGACTGGCTGGACGGGAAGCACGTGGTGTTCGGGGAGGTGACGGACGGCATGGACGTGGTGCGAGAGATTGAGGTCAGCGGTGGCAGCGGGGCGGGCAGGGCAGAGCCCACCTCCTTCCTGCCCTTTGATTTCGTGCTGTTAATTCTTGCTGCTCTCTTCTCCAAGGCTCAGGGCACCAAAGACGGGAAGCCGAAGCAGAAGGTGATTATCTCGGACTGCGGGGAGTGCCCGTGAGCTCGGCTCTGGATGGAGCCGGATGGGCTGGGCCTGGTCAGGAGGGGCCGGGGAGCCGGCTGGGGTGGGGCAGCCCCCCGGCCCCCTGGCAGTGCCCGCTCCCATGGCTTCTGTCGAAGTTCCCCTGCAACGCGTGGTGTGAACGTGGCCGCAGACAGCGCTGCGCGGGTCCGACCCCCCCGAGGTCAAACTGCTTCTCCGCCTGCGCCGAGCTGTGCTGTGCCGAGTGGGCCGGGCTGGCTCTGCTGCTGTGTTTGGGAAAGGCTCTATATTTGGTAAAAATAAAACCTAGTTTTGAGAATACTGAGCGCCTACTCCTGGCTGTTGAACTCTCACTGGGTGAGGATGGTCTTCGCTTTTAAGCAAAGGTGGTGGTGGGGTTTTTCTTGGGTGTTTTTTTTGTTTGTTTGTTGGGGTTTTTTTTTTGCATTTGCTTGCATCTTCTAAAATCTGGTGCCTAAATCCTGGCTCCAGGGGAAGCTAACCGTGCTGGGGCAAGAAGAGCAGAGCCAAATCTCTCGCTTTTTCCACAGCAGGATCTCGGGAAGGTATTTCTGAGGTGTCCCTGGCTCTGCAGTGTCCCTTCCCATCAGCAGAGGGAGGCGGGTCCCCGGCTGGCGGCCGTCCTGCTGGGAAGCCAGCCTGGTCCAACTCCATCTCAGGCGGGGAGGGAGGGCATAACTGGGATGTGTAACTGGGAGAACAAAGTCTGGACAAGAAGCGCCAGGAAATGAAGAAGCCCTTTGAGTAACAGAAAAAAAAAAACCCAAAACCCTTCCCCTGTAGAAGAGATTTAGTTTCCAAACTGGTTTGCAGAGCAGGATGGCTGTGTACGTTTACAGTGCCCATCGGAGGGTCTCTGGCCTGCCCCGTGGAGGTAACCACATCGCTGGGGGTTGACACTGGGTATTCTGGGAACGTGTGTTTGCGAGGAGGAAGGGTTTGTGCTGCTGAGTCTGCACAGGTGGTGGCAGGAGGGCTGGGGCTGCCAGGGCAGGGACGAGGTCGGGGGTGTGGGGCTGGGGTTTAGGGGGTGCTTTGCAGGACTTGTGCAACTGGGGATTCTTCGGCTTCACCAGCCCAGCCGCTCCCAGATCGGGAACGTTGCTTTTCCCTGATAAACACCGGGTTGCTTTTATTCACTTGCGGGTTTTCCATGCTGTCAGAGGGCCGTGCGTTGCCCTACAACCGGGACAGGGTGCGATATGGGCACTAGAACCTGACAAACGGACAAACCAGCCCAGCATTGCCCTTCCTTGCTCCCTTCTTTTTGCTTAAACCTCAAGTTTTTGGAGGCAGACCTTGCAGAAATCTTCAGCAAAGCTTGAAGCAGGGAAAGCCCTCGCTCGACGGGGCAGTCGACGGAAGCCCTGGGCGTTCTCTCTGCAGAAGGCACCGCATTGCACGGAGCCAGGATTGCATCCTGCGCTGGATTTCACGTGGAATTAGTCAGCAGATGAAACCTTTCGGAAGAGACGAGACCTTTTCTTTGGAAGCTGGGCATCGTCAGGGAGCGGATCTTTCTGATTTTAGTGCTTGCTGTCCTCACAGGTTTTGGTGGGTTTAGTGGGTTTTCTTTTCCTTTTTTCTTTTTTCTTTTTTTTTCTTTTTTCTTTTATTTCCCTTTCCATTTGGCTAAGCCAGGTTCGTTATTTGTTCAGTGACGCAAGGTTCCCTGGGAGCCCAAGCTGAGAAACAGACCAGGCCCTTTCCTTTTAAAATCATAGCAAATAAATAACTTAATTGAGCAAAGAGCACGGGGAAGCTGCCCGGGGCCGGGGCTGGTGCGGCCGCAGCCCCGCCGTGAGCCCACGGAAGGATCCCCAGGGGAGTGCCGCCACTCCGCCGGCCAGGGAGACACAGCCTGACCCAAACCTCACATCGCAACGCTTTGGTGGGGCTGATTTTCAAGCAAATAGGTACAATTTTAGCTTTTTTCATTGTGAAATCCTGTCAGCCCAACAGAGCGCTGCTGTGCTGTGACATTTACTAAAAAACAAACCAAGAGAAGGGAGGTGTTTACTTTCCAAACTAGGCGTTTATTTTATAACAGCGTTGTAGCTCAATATGGATTTTTTTTTTTTTTCCAACCAGCTGAATTTTGTGCACTTTAAGTAAACAGGAGCAGGTTAGTCAGCCAGCTACCGAACTGGCTGATGGTGTTCTCATTAAGGGAATTAGAAGCACTGGGTAGAGGTGAGAGAGAGACGTACACGGCTGGAAACTGCTGGGTCCCAGAGCACCTCGGGGGCCGCCTCCCTGCTCCTGTGACCCTTCAGCCCAAACCAAGCACTGGTGACTGCAGCAGCCGGTGAGCCAGCAGCGCGGGGGGAAAACCCGTCAGCTGTGAGCGGAACGGACGCGTAGCCAGCCACAAACCCCCTTTCCTATATGGACAGGAAATATATACGTGTGTATGTATGTGTCGCATTCAGTAGAGTAAGAGAATAAAGATTTCTATTATTTACATCCACTTCTAGGAAGGGGTGGGAGGGATTTTAAAGAATTATTTATTATTATTATTATTAATGGACTTTGCTGTGCTCCTTTTCCACCCGCGCAGCACAACCCTGGTGTCGCGTTGCTCCGGCGCGGATGGGCTGGGACCCGGGCGTCAGTGGCAGCCGCAGGATTTCACCACCATGTTGCGGTGCTTCTTCAGGATGACGTTGTTGTTGCTGTCGTAGTAGAGGACGGAGGTGGCACTGAGCTTCGTGGGCGCGCAGCACGCCTTGGGCACGGCCTCGGGCTTCATCAGGTGGACCTGGGGATGGACGGAGCCCGTGAGGACCGGCCAACCGGCTCTGGGTGGAACAAAAAGCATCAACCCAGCTCTTGACTGCAGAAAGCCAAGGTGAATGGGGAGATTATTTCCAGCTTTTTGCAAAAATATTTATTTTAAACTCTGGGCAGTCCTTGCTGCAGTTTATATTGGATCAGGGCTCGTGGCACACTGTGAGCTAGGCAGCCCCTTCATTAATTTGGGATTTCTGCACCCTTTGCTCACTATAAATAGGCAAAGAGCTAAAAAAAAAATAAATCAGGGCAGCGCGGGTCTCGCCCCAGTGTGGGCGGGGGGCTGCTGGCTGCTGTTGCAATAGAGATTCCCCTTTGGGGCTCAGCGCCGCCCCAGATTTAACACTTTGCACTAAAACCCTAAGTACACAACACCTCTCTGAACACGGCTCTCCTTCAGCTCGCTCGTCCCTGCTCGGGACACGTTATCCCGGAGATCCGCTGTGCGGCGCAGGCCGGGAGGCTCACGGGCTGCCGGGCGTGCGCAGCGCTCGCTGGCTGTGCCCGACATGTGCGATTAATTTATGGCAGGGGCAGCCGAGCTCTCCCACTTCGGAAGTCCGGTGTTTTTGCTGTCAAACCCTGCTATTTGCAGCACCGTCCGGCGCTGGCACGGCTCCCCGCCCGCGTTTACCCCGACGCTTCCCAGAAGAGCCGGATCCGGGCGCCAGGTGATTCACATCCTGCCCAAAGGGCTCCGTTTCGGGAAGAGCCTTGGGTTCGGGGGTGGTGGGCGGGTGCAGGGAGGGAAGGAGACCCCTCCACGCTGCTGCCAGGATCGTGCCTGGCCCTGGATGGGGCCTCTGGTAGCTTCGTTAATGCAAAAGTTAAACCCTGGCAGGCGACACCTTCAAAGGCTCGGCCGAGGCCTGGGCGCTCCCTGTAATTAACCGCGAACACCGGAGCCGGTGTGGCTCTGCCATTGGGAAATCAAACACTCACAGGGCAGGAAATTCCAGAAATTAAAGCACTGGCTGGGACGTGGGGTGGGTTTGGGAAAAAACGGGGCACTAAGGCCTTCCTGCATGGAATATGCTGAGCCCAACATTTGGGCGCTGAGCCGCAGCGGCGCTTCGTGGCCCTGGGACCAAACCCTCGCGCGTGGCCAGCGAGGAGGAGGGTGCAGGGGTGACGTGATGCCCTTCCCCACCAGCTGACAGGAGCAACCATCCAGATGTGCCCTTCCCCACCGACGCTTTACGGGGCTGGAGCTGAACTGCACCCTCTGACTGAAACACCCTCAAAGCCAGGCACGTCCGCCCCGAATCCAGCTCTGACAGGCCCCCCGCGTCCCCCCGGATCACTGTTGGGGGTCGCACTGACCAGGGACTGCAGGATGGCGTGGTTGGTGGCATTCATGCAGGAGTCCAGGGGGAAGGCACACTCCCCCTCGCAGTAGTAGGCTGAGTACCCCTGCGGGGCGATCACCCAGTCCTAAAAAAAATTAATAAATAAATTAAATATTTACACCGGTTACGCCATGGGCTTCACCCGCTCTACACCCCTTCATCCAGCCCCCACCTGCAAAAACAACCCAGCCAGCTCCTCCCCGGGCAGCCGTGCCAGCAGCAAGGGTTTATTTTGATTTTTTCAGCCTGAGCCATCAGTTGTTCAGGTCAGGGATGGGGTTTGGGGTTGTGGCAGTTCACGTTTGCCTTCCCGCTCCCGGGATGGGGCTGGGGCAGCTCCCGGCTGCTCCGCGCGGCGCGCACGGCTGCGGGCTGCTTCACGGGCGGGAGAAGCCAGGCTGGGGTGGCACGATGGGTTTTTTTTTGGCATTTACTTCTCCCAGTAGACAAGTACCAGCCAACCGAGGTCCTGAAAGCTGACGTAGAGCTCGTGGCGCCGGCAGACCTGCCGCCCGTTCGCAGCGTGGACGTCGTCTGCGGGAGAAGGGGACAGGCAGCATCAGCCCCGTGGCGCCGGCATCCCGACCCCCCCGCTGCAGGGTGGGACTGGGCAGCCCCTACAGCCGGGGGTAGTCCAGGAGAGCCAAAAAGGGGCTCTGTGGCTGCACGAAGGAAGAAGGAGCTTCCAAGCAGCCTGAAATTTATTGCTCCAACATCGGGATGAGGAGAATCAGCCTGGGAAGGGCTAAATCCCAGCTCTGCTCGTGGCGGAGCTGGCTTTGAGGGCTTCCCAAGGTAAATGAGTTTGGGAGAGCTGGGGCTTCCTGCTCCTGTCCCGCCTGAGTGGCTTCCCACGGCCGTGACATCCTCCTGGGGCCGTGACACCCTCCCGGGGCGATGCCCTCCCAGGACATCCTCAAAACCAAGGATGCAGCTCTGCTCCCTGGGGATGCGCTTCAGGGCCAAAATCGGGATTCCTCCCAAGACAAGGCACCCACAGAAAGTCCCTTGATGGTGGCAGCAGCAGAGCCCTGTGTTTTCCGTAGGGATCGCTCCTTGCCCCATGGGTTCTTACCAAAAATTCCTGGCAGCTTGTTTGGATGCGGGAGGTCGTTCGTCTTCTTGGGCTGCCGCCTCCTCGGGGGCCTGGCCGCCCGCGTAACGCGCGCGGGGCTGGGACTCGCCCGGAAAAACGTCACCATGAAGGGCTGCTTGGAGCGGGGTCCGCGGCGCCCCAGCAGCCCTGCCGAGCCCGGGTCGACGCTGTGCCCTGCAGGGATGGGACCATGCGTCCCTTTGGTCTCAGAACGAACTCATTTGGTTAAAGCACGGAGGAAAAAAATACAGAAGGAATTTTGCTGGACCCCTGCTCTGCTCTCCCTGGGCTGCTCACAGAGGCGGAACGGCCTCATCCTGCACGGCCACCACCACCCACCCGTCAGCGATTCCGGGAGAAAAACCAAGTGAGACCCAAGAAACCGATTTTCCCCTTTGACACTGGGGCGGAACGCTCGGTGCTCTGGGAGGGGAGGGGATGGATGGGCATCAGCGGCTGCGATTTCCCCGCCAGTGGGAGCAGGGATGCTCTGTGCCTGCACACCCACAAAGGGCACCTTTGGAGCAGATTTGATGCCGTGGTGAGAAGAGGGTGAATCCTCCAGCTCACACCTCAGGGTCTCTGCAGGTAAGGAGTTCATTAAGGGCTAATGGGGTTATTACAGCCCACACCAGGAACCCCATTAGCGTTAACGCCTTCGGGAGGCTTCACCATCAGGGCTCTCCTGCAAACCCAGCGCTGCCTTCTCATCACAGCTGGAAATTAAAAATTGCAGCAGCATGAACCACCCCCACCGCCCGCCATGGCACCAAGATGGGAAAGAGGACTCCAGTTCCTGGGGATTTGGCCCCAAAAGCTGCAGGTAGGTTAAGCAAGCTTACCGTCGTCTGTCTCCACGTAGAGCCGCAGCCCCAGGTTGTATTTCCGATCCACTAACCAGTGGTTGCTGGCGGCCGTGACGTCAAACACCAGCCAGCCCTCGGTCCCAGCACGCAGGTCCTGGACATCCAGCAGGAACAGGTCAGACTCTCTGTGGAAACGGGGAAAAAACCCGAGCAGGTGAGTAACAGCACCCACGGGGCACCAGCACCACCGTCATTCCCGGGAACTCCGCGGTGCCTGTGTCCGTACAGGTCCCGGCGCAGCAGGGTCAGGGCGGTGGCTCCTGGTGCCTGTGGCTGTGCTGGACGTGACGGTGGCTCCCCGGCAGCTGCCCTGGCAAACTCATCCGCCCGGCCCTGGCTGAAAGGCCGGGGTGTGGCACTGACCGGTGGGAAAGCGTGGGAACAGCCAGCTGCCCAGTGCTGCTTCCCTCGGCGGTCGCACGGTGGTGGGAAGGGAAGGTGCCAGGGCTGGTGCTCACTGGAGGCCCCATCCAATCTTCATCCCCATCTTCATCTCCATCTGCATCCTCATCCCCATCCTTGTCCCCATCCCCATCCCCACCATCTTCGTCCCCATCCCCATCCCCAGCCCCATCCCGTCACCTGTCGGCGTGCTCGGCGGCGATCTCGTAGACGCTGACGTGGAGCGTGTCGTTGGCGTGGCGGCTGACACCCCGCGCCTTGTAGATGCGAAACTCGGCGGCCGTCACCGCCTCGCCCGTGGGCACCTGGGTCAGGTCGAAGCGGAACTCCTTCCAGTACGGCTTCGGGGAGAAGATGTCCCGGTCCTGCTCCACTGCGGAGCAGAGGGGTCAGGGGGGCCGTGCCAGGCTGCGGGGGCCCTTGCCGCACTCCTGGCCACCCCGATTTGTCCCCGATTTGGGAACAAACCCCGCTGGCTCCGGGACCTGCTGAGCTCTTGGCTGCTGCTGCAAATTCCCTCTCTCCTCTTCCGAGAGTTTCAATCTTGACACAAACCCCTTCTGTTTTGCACAACCCCACGACTTTATTTTGCTGTAAACCACCCAAAGGGTGAGAAACCCACCCGAAAACGCCAGCTCGGGGCCGGACGTGCAGATTTGCAGCCTACGGAGGCCGCCCCGGGGGATGCTCAGAGCGCGGCTCCGTAACAGTCAACCCTCGCTTTGCGCTGCAAACACCTGCTTTCGCAGAGCTCAGCGCAGGCTGGGAGAGGAAAAATCTGGCGATTTTTCTTTTTTTTTTGTTAAGTCCATACAGAAAAATCTGCCGTCTTTCTGTTTGGTAACGCAGCCCCACAGTTTCTCGAATATGTAATTATTTTCTTCAAATTGCTCTTTAAAAATATTCCTGGCTGCCGTGACTGAACGTAATTAAAGTGATTAAAGCTCCTCCTGCTCCGGGCACAAAGCAAGGTAACAAATCTGACCCAGCGCTTACCGTGAAAAATAAAACAAATAATTAAAGAAATAAAAGTGCACTTTTAAAATGTAATTTTTAACTGATTGCAGGGGGGAAAACACTGGAAATTTCATACAGCGTAAAGCTGCTGTCCCCGTTCGTACAGGGGAGCAGCAAGGACCATCGCTCCAAACCGAACGCTGAGATCGTAATTATATATTTAATTTTTGTTCTTTTTTTTTTTTTTTTAAACCCCACATTTTTTTTT